>MCJB01050881.1:0-27889 GCA_002018475.1 Nicotiana obtusifolia | reverse complement strand
GGGGGGGGGGGGGGATAACAATCAAGGCGGATGGAACAATAATCAACGCAACCGGGGATCGGGATTCGAAGGGCCCCGATGTACATAAGGACCATGACCCCCTGAAGCACTATGAGATGCCTAAAGCGCTGTATGAAATGGTCTGGGAGGATGGCCTCTACCAAATGCACCCCTGCTTCTAGACGAGGCACCGCTGAAACCACCAAAATGACACGGCCTCTTATCTGATACCGGCTCCCTCTCCTGAGCACGAATCAACTCGATACGTTTGGCAATATCAACGGCCATCTGGAAGGAAATATTACACCCTGTCTCCTTGGCCATCTGAAGCCTGAGAGTGTAAGTGAGCCCGCCCATCAATAAATCTCCTCACTCGCTCCTTCTCAGTAAGAAGCAAGATATTGGCATGGCGAGCTAAGTCCACAAATCGAGTTTCGTACTGGGTGACAATCATACCACCCTGCTGAAGTCGCTCAAACTGCCTGCGATACTCCTCTCTCAGGGTGACAGGGATGAACTTCTCCAGAAATAGCTGTGAGAACTGATCCCAAGTAAGTACAGGCGACCCAGCTGGTCTAGTCAACATATAATCCCTCCACCATCTCCGGCCGAAACTAGTCATATGAAATGCGGCAAAATTGACCACATTGATCTCAACTATATCCATGTTCCGCAGCACCTCATGGCAACGGTCCAGAAAATCCTGCGGGTCCTCAGAAGGTGCGCCACTGAAATGAACAAGAAAGAGCTTGGTGAACTTATCCAATCTCAACATAGCCTCAGAAGACAACGTGGGCCTATCACCAGCCTGTGTCGCAATAACCGGCTGAAATACCCGAACTAGCGGGGCTGCTGGAGTCTAAACTGGGGAGCCACATGCTCCGGGGTGTGAGTAGCGGGAGTCTGTGCTCTTCGCCCAGCCCGAGAGACGGCTGGTGCCACCAGAAAGGTATCGGTCTGGGCCACACTCTCCATAAGGCCCACCAAATGTCTAGAGCGTCCTTAAGCACTGAGTGGCTATGAACCCTCCCGGACCTGAGCTGGTCCAACAGGTACAATCTGAGCTGGAACCTCCTCATCAAAATCTACCTAAGGCTCCACTGCCAGTGCGTGCTGCTCAAGCTCTAGGCTGAGCTCTGCCTCTGCCTCGGCCTCTGGCGCGACCTCGTCCTCAACCTCTGCCCCTAGTCGTAGTTGCCACAAGGGGCTCCGATTCCTATCTGGCGGTAAATGCAGTGCGTGTTCACGCCATCTGTGAGAGAATAAGAATAGAAGGGTTCAATCATCAACGATAAGATAAAAATCGCATGAAGGAGTAAGAAAGAAGTGACATTTTTCCTAAACTCCATAGCCTCTGAAAGATAAGTACAAACGTCTCCGTACCAATCCTCCAGACTCTACTAAGCTTGCTCGTGACTCATGAGACCTAGGCAACCTAGTGCTCTGATACCAACTTGTCACGACCCGAAAATCCCACCCTCGGGACCCTGATGGCGCCTAATATTTTACTTGCTAGGCAAGCCAACGTTAGAACAGTTTATCCATTTTTAACAGTTCAAATTAAATAATAATAAAGAAACAGAAATAACTAAAATAAATTCTAAAGTAAAGTGCGAAAAACATAACAACTGAAATATCTAATACAACCCCGAATCTGGTGTCACAAGTGCACGAGCTACTAGGCTCTGAATAAAAGTGAAGTTGTCTCAAAGAAAAATACACAGCTAAGATAAAGAAGGAGGGGACTTCAGGCTGCAAATGCCGAGCAGCCGTACCTTAAGTCTCCACTGACAGTCAACCCGAGCAATCTACTGACCGCTGCTAGGACCGACTCCAAAATCTGCACAAGAAGTGCTGAGTGTAGTATGAGTACAACTGACCTCATGTACTTTGTAAGTGCGAAGCCTAACCTCGACGAAGTAGAGACGAGACTAAGGCAGGTCACTTACAATATAACCTGTACGCAGTATAAAATAATGACAGGAACAAAAAATATGAAAATGAAATAAAGTAGTTAACTCATGAAAATAACTCAATCTTCTAATAAAAACCAGTAAATGCCACAAATACCAATCTTTAGATTCTCGTATGAAAGTACCGAAGCCAACACAACACAATAAGGAATAGAAACACATAAGTTGTTGCGACACGCAACCCGATCCCACTATATCAATATAAATTCACCTTATTTCACCATATCAATCCACCCTTATTTCACCTATTGTGGAACGCAACCTAATCCCACCATATCAATATAAATAAATTAATGAGTGCAATCAAATTAACAACTCGAATCACAAGAATCTCTACAATTAACGAATATGAAGCAGAACCAGAAAGGAAGTCTCGTGCCGAATTGAGAATCTACTATAATTGGTATTAAGCAGTAAAACAAGTCTAGTAAATGACAATTAAATGGTGCAAACAAGTCAATTAAGGCAAGTAGTAGTCAATCATAGAAGCATGGGAGAATATAACATTTTTAACACTAGAATAACAAATGGCAAGTAGCAATTAAAGGCATGGGAAGCACTTAAAGCATGCAACAGTTAAGACATGGAAAGAAATAATTAATAAAATATGGAAAGCAGGGAAACAAGTATTTTGGCGGTGTATATACACTCGCTACCTTGCATATACGCCGCTACACATGAATTTCACATAGCACATAGATCAAAGGTTCCTAATTTCCTCAAATCAAGGTTAAACCAACACTTAACAACGGACGTTCGAATTACGTCAAAATTAACTCCGTTTTGCACCAAATTTTACAGACAAGTCATAAATACAGTAATGAACTAGAACCAAGTTCCGAAACTAAAATCCGGACCCGGTAGCAACAAAGTCAAACTTCGGTCAAACTTATTAATTCTTTAAACCTTTAAGCTTCTAGTTTTTAATAAATTGTGATAATTCGAGCTAGGGACTTTCGAATTTGATTCCGGGCATACGCCCAAGTCTTAAATTACAATATGGACCCACCGGGACCGTCAAAATACTGATCCGGGTTTGTTTTCTCAAAACGTTGACCGAAGTCAACTCAAATGAGTTTTAAGGCGCGATTTTATATTTTCATTATTTTTCACATAAAAACCTTCCGGAAAAAAGACACGAATTATTCACACAAATCGAGGAAGACTAAATGAAGCTAATCGAGATTTTGAAACACAGAATTTAAGGTTAAAACTATGAATAA
Organism: Nicotiana obtusifolia; assembly: GCA_002018475.1. Taxonomy (NCBI): domain Eukaryota; kingdom Viridiplantae; phylum Streptophyta; class Magnoliopsida; order Solanales; family Solanaceae; genus Nicotiana; species Nicotiana obtusifolia. The sequence goes on along the minus strand of MCJB01050881.1, from coordinate 24,693 downwards.
CCCATCGGATCGTCACGAGACCGAGGAGAAAAGGGGCTCGGCGGGAAGAAGAGTGTCCTCTTAGTCAGTCGAACTCTCGGGAATCTCCTAAAAAATTTAAACCTTAGTTCCAATAAATCATATCTTCTACCAAGACATTTCCCAAGGAAGCAGAGGCCCTTTTGAAAGAATCTATTTAATAACGAATGGATCAATCAATTTATTTTTTCGCTTTCTATCGCATCATGTAAGACAACTAAATGCACCTCGAGGTGCTGCGGGACTGACGTCTCTTCTGCATTTGACCTGAGACTGGGAGTTCAACTCGCGCCAAAAGGAAAGAAGCATGTAAGCCCGTAACTAATGTCAAAAGGCAGCTGACTTAGGCCACTCACAGGGAACACCAGAACGAAGCCTTTTGCGGCTCGTCTCGCGGTGACCTTCTCTTGAATTCTCAAAAAAACTTATGTCGCTCCATCCCCGCAGGGACAGAGAACCCGTCGTTGTCTCGCCTAGGGCTTCGCTTTTCGATCGCTCTTGACTTTAGCAATTGCGCTCCCTAGACCACTACCATGTACCTTCAATATTTTTTTAGGGTTCATATATGCATCGATCTAGTCGCATTCTGTGAATGGAGGAATTGGCACAAATCTGATCTGAAGTAATGTATTTCCACGAATCATCATTTCTAATTCGTGGATTTATAATGATCTCTGTGTTCTGCATCTAATCTTAAATAATGCACACACGTGAAAAGGCTTACCCCGCAGGCTGACTCTTCCAATCCAACTCTATCGAATTGTTAACGGTAATTGAATTAACACTTTTTACTTGATTGAGTTTGCAAATTAGAGTATTCTTCTACTTATACAGTTTCTCTTAGCAATTTTAATTCTAAATATAAGTTGAAACAAATAATATTATAGTTACCTTATGTTTCAAGAGTCATTCAAAGTTAAGGAAGAATTTTAATAGTTACTTATCAGAGATGCTTGAAAAATGTCTGCAAAAGCACTTAAAGAATTAAAAAAAATTGTTCTAAGTTAATATTGTAAGAAGATTTAAGTAGGGATGAATTAAATATAGAAAATAACTAATAACTATAATTTAATATGTATAAATTTTTTAGCTATAACTATTTTAACCAAACAATTTAAAGATTCTATCAATAATGCATAATTTTATATATACATATATATATATATATATATATATATATATGGAGCCCTAAGTATTTTGGGGGCCTAAGCCCATTGTCTTAGTGGCCTTAGGCTCCAGCCGGGCCCTGTATTCAGGTATTCTAAAAACTTAGGGGTCGTTTGGTAGGCTGTACTAAGTAAAATAATCCCTATATAAAAATTTAATCAGCCCAATACAATGTTTGATTGCTCAACTCAATTTATGCATACATAATACATGGATTACTTATACCTCATAGGAGGTCTTAGCTAATACCAAGGAAACCAAGGATTACTAATCTCTGCATTAACTATACCTGGATAAGACCCTAAAATTACTAAACCGCCCCTCAAACCCTCAACGTAGATATGGATTAACTTTGGTTCAATTAAGTTGCTGCAATGTTGTAAAAGTTATATCATGAAACTAATAATTATATTAATGATTATATAATGATGGGATTAAAAAAAAAATTGGAACTTTTTTCGTGAACCTACTGTTTTGGTTCTCTAATTTGGCCAATGCAATTATCATTCCATGACAGGAAGCAATTAGTATCTTTGAACTTCTGAGAAAGCCAACGTGATGGCTTCTGAAACCCCACTGCTCGGCAATTTGTGCACAACGAAAGTTTAGCTGTTAATTACACGAAATAGATCCCACAAAAAAATAATACTATATTGTTTGTACAATAGTCAACTAGTTCATGCCTTTAATTTTATTAAATGAAATAGAAAATTTCACAAATTATTCAAGGGTATAATTGTAAAGAAAATTTTGTACAGTTTTAAACCAAACACAAGTTTAGATTATACATTGCATAGCTAATTTTTAATACAATGAACCAAACGCTTAATAAAAAATAATTCCAACACTATAATCCCTACATTATTAATCCCTGCATTACTAATCCCTGCATTACTTGTGTTCGTACCAAACAACCCTTTCGAGGCAAAGGAATTTCTCGGGTCTTTTATTTTAACTCGTTATCATTCACTAGGAAAAAAAATCAACAAAAACTAACTTGATTTTGGTCTTACTATATTTTAACTATATAATAAGTGAAACTGGTGTGGTACGACGAAGGGTACTTTAGGCATACTGAAAATTTCTGGTAGCCATTTTGGTACTTTACTTATTAATCTACAGTCTTTTCAATTTCCTCCTTTTTTTACACGTGTTTTAACTTGTAGGACAATTGGCTTTAACTGCCAAGGTTTTCACTTCACTCTACTAATTCTCAGTGTTCTCTCGCCTTCTTCTTCACTCCTCTTTCTCATCCCATTCTTCTGTGAGGTTTGATTGTATTCTGATGGAACCTACCTATTGCAAGTGAGTTTTTCCTGTACTTCCTTTTTCCTTCATTTTTTGGGATCTTTTCCTTGCTTTTGTTCTTGAGTGGTTGGCATATATGTATATGTATTTATCCAGATTCTCTGATTCCTTTCGCCTATTCGAGTCTTCTATTTCTGCATGTTTATTGTTCTAATTTCTTGATGCATGTTGGTTTTGTTTTGTTATCATGTTTGTTCTTTTTTAAAAAGAAACTTTGTGCCTTTTTTTTGAGATTTCTACTGCTCTGAATTTTGATCCCATTGCTATTTCAGCATCTCAAATTTGAGCATTGTTTGGATTTTTAATGCTTCATACAATTGTTTTTCTTTATTTTCTTTTGATATTTGATTTTTAATAATATGGTTTTTCCTCTTTCTTCATGTTTTCAAGGTGGATATTTCTATGGAAGCATTCTGAATTGCCATCAAGAAACAAAGTAATATAGAACGGTGAATAACTTTCTTGCAGCAAAGGTATTTGACAATATGCCTGAAAGTCCTGAGCAACTCTTATTTCCATTTCTTTTTTCGTTGGATTCTATAATATAAGCATCTTCATCCAATAAACTAAAAAGTACCTCTCTTTCATGTAGGTTGCTCCTGGTAGACAACTTTTAATGCTTGCTTCCGACATCTTCTCCGCAAACGAAACCATAAGCATCAAATTCTCTTAGATTTGTGTCACGATAAATAAATAGGACTTTATTGTGATTTATCTTCAACACTATTCCTAGGATACTTTTAGTCTTATTCAAGTTGAATTAGTATTTCAGATTACTTGTGTCTTATTTTACCGCATATGAGGTCTTTAGTTCTGGGTAATGCTTGCATATGATTTAAGAAATGAATGGAAACAACTAAGATAGCTTAAAAATTAAACAACCTGAGTTTCTATTATTTCTAACATTAACCTTTCTGGTGAAAAATTTGTTGAATTTTTTTTTTCCGGATTTCTGCGGAAACTTAGGTGAGAAAAGTATTGGATAAAACTTGAATTAGAAAAGAAGTTGAATTATTTTCAGCACTTCCTCAATGACTTGGCATAGGTAACAAAAATATTCTTTGGATGGTTATTGAGATTTAACTTCCATCCATGCTTTGAGACTAATACATGGAAGTAAAGAAAAAAAGCAGTTTTATAAGAAATTACAGGAATACCAATTATTTTGGGCTTAAGAGCAGAAAAATTAATGGTGTGAATTATAGTTTTGAGGGGAAAAAACTAGAAGATAAGGCTTGGAAGGGTGTAATAAAATGTCATCCACATTGTTAGAAGTATAACCTTATTCCAGAGTTGAAATACATCTCTAAAGGGAAATAAAATAAAGACAAGTGGAGAGAGAAATATGGCTCGTGGGATTATACTGGGTTTGTTGTTGTTGTTGTTGTGGAGAGAGAAATATGGGGCAAGGGACAAAAGAAAGTTGAGGTTTTGTTGAGCGACTCTTTCGTTGAGATAAGAAAGATGTAACATTTGGTAATACCAAGCACCCCTTAGTGGTTCGATTTTTATATTAATGAAATACTTCTTACCTCTTAAAAACAAGAATAATGTAACAATTGACTTTCAAATTATATTTTTTATATAATTTGGATAAAAGAAAGTGAACCAGTACCCTAAGATTGAAATGTGATGTTTAGGGTTCAAAGTGCAACATTTATAGGTGTAGAGCGTACTGTCCGTTTGGTGCGTTAAGGTAATACTTATATTTATTTCATGACATGTTGCTCTTACTCCTTTGATACTTGCCTGAATGGAAAATGTAGTGAGGCAATACTTTTGTTGTTAAATGGAAAAGAACTTTTCCTTTTCCAAAACATGCCTGAATGGAAAAAGAGAGATTAAAGTAGCAATTCCTCGACATTTTTTGGTTAATAATGCCCTTTTTGTCAATATCTTCATTGCAGCAGGTATTAATGTGAATTCCGACAAGAATAATTTAGTTAATTATTTTGTCATCCCCTAGCAAATGAATATTTTGTGATCTCTTTTGGTTCATAAATTTGCTTTATTAAGAGTTTTCTAATAAAAAGTTTCTGAATGCTGTCCAAATAGTTTTATATATATTCTTGACCAAAAAAAATAGTTTTATATTTTAATGCAGCTCATGCCAGTGTGCATTGTTTTAATAGTAACTTGTTAACAAAGAAGAGATTCTTTGTAGACATTCAAAAGAACAAGATTTCTTCGTCATTGTGTAGCTAAACAATTACTGCCATTAACCTGCTCTTCATTTTCAACCCTGCACTTCATATGGATTTACTGGTCAGTTTAGGTCTTATCTTTAATTTTCTTTCTGATTGAGTTTATAACCCGAAATTAACCGTTTCTTCTAAAATAATATAATTTATTAATTTTAGTTTCTTTGATAAGACGTACTATATCTTACAATCCTAATGAGATCAGATATCTGCTGGTGCCAAATTTCTATTTGGAAGTAAAATTACCAAAAGGTGCAAACATTCCAACTTTGTTTCCTTTTGGGGCTAGCTTCTCAATCTCTCTGCCAGAGACATATGGGTCAAGGAACTCCAATTTGTAGTTAACCTGTTAATTGGATACAGTTGGATAATGATTGCTTTGCTGCATATGCATTTCTATATTAAAGATTCTTGTTATCTCTAACATTGTAATATTTTAATCTGATCGACTTTCTTATCAGATTCATTTGATACTCAAATGAGATAGATAATAAAAATGAGATACTGAGATGATTTTTGATTTTGAGAGTTGTCGCGCTATGCAGGATCGTAAAGAGTGGGCATGATTCTCCGATTTGGTTGATGCATTTGGAAATCTGCTAGCAGCTAAGAAGGTTCTCATCTGAAGATCATCTTAAATATACTTGTAGTTCTTATCAACTCTTCATGCCGCATGTTTCCCAGTTTTTTCTTTGTTTCAAGAAAGAATCCAAAATCAGATCATAGATGTATAACTATGCAAATCATTAGTTGTCATTTCCAACATAGCATTTTGATAAGCCCCTAAACCAGCATAAGAATCTAAACATGAATACCTTGAAGGTTTTGCCTATAAGCCTAATTGCTTAGATGTTGATTTATTCTGCTTTTCCAAAAGCAGCGCTATTCAAATAAGCTTACAGAATAGTGTTGTTAGCTTGGATGAGTTGGCCACAATTCTAGCTATACAACAAGAAAGGTAAGCTCTCAAAGTTTTAATGCCTTTATGTAAAATCATATTTTCTTTTAGTATTACTGCTCCTAATATTCACCTATTAAATCTCACCACCTAAATCTATAATTTTCCATGTCTTTGTGCTGAGGAATGCTTGTAAATTATCGTGAAGTGTGATTGCTATTTGTTCTACTTTATTAAAGGAGGGTAGTGGCTGCATTGTGTAACATCTTTTGAAACTTTTTGTGCAGTGCCTTCTAAATTTCAGGCAAATTTTCCTAAGATTACTGCGTAGAAAATAGACTTTTTGATGCTAGAGTGTGGGGTAGGTTTGTTCTAATGCTTTAATCTTCCAACATCATCAATAGTACTGGCTGCTTTTTCTGCTCCATGCATTATCATCCTCTATCTGATTATTACATGTTCTTTTTATATCTTTCTTTCTTGGTGACAATGAATAATGTAAACGAAAATATATTCTTGTATTTATTTCAAAGAGTTCCTGTGGACCGTGTTCCTCATCTTATAATGTATTACTTCCGGATTTGTTTCTATAAAGCAGAGCAGTTATGCCACATTCAAATTAGATTCCTCTGGGAAGGTATGGAAATGGTGCCTAATCATTTTTCTCATTTCTCGATTTATCCAGTAGAAGATGTACCATTGCTCAGTCATACGTTATTTTATACAGGATGGAGAAAAGTCCTATGCAAGGTGCTATTTGGTTCACATATAAGAGTACATTCTTATGGTTTCTCAAATTTTTTGAAGGAAAATGGTATCAGTTATTTTGAAAATGATGCACAAAATCATTTTGCCTTTTTTTTTGGGGACGTGCTTGCCTGGATATTTATTCTTAATGTTGTATTTGTGAATTTGGTGTCATGTTATATTAGCTATGTTTAATTGCTGTCTCTTTTTTCTTGTCAAGAAATTATAAAGATTTTTGACTTACCATTGAAACTTCCATATGTTACTTCCATATGTTACATAACTCTCATTTACAATGTTGAATGCCTCTTAGACATATGTAATGTGCCTTTAAATAAATCAAAGGCCCGAGCATTGCGCGGGCACTCTCATCTAGTATAGAGAGAAAGGAAAAGAATCGTCAACAATGCTTTGGTTGTTAAAAGAGAACTGCTTCACATTTAAAAGCATAACTATTCAGGACGAAAATTTTGGACCCCGAAGACAATGGAAGACCTTGGTGGATCCAAGACAATCAAATGGCGGTGCAGCCGCATTAACTTAAGTTTTCAATTGAAAGAACTTCATCACATATTGGTAGTGGTGGTAAAATAGATAAAACAACAGTTATCCATATACAGGGGGCGAAGTTGCACTTTTGTACAGGGGGCGAAGTTGCACTTTTGTAAGGGTGGTCAATTGATTACTTTTTGTTGAAAATTACACTGTGTATATAGATAAAAATATTATGTTTTAAAAGTATATAACATATATTATACACCATTTGTGGTGATTTTTTTTAATTCTTTCAAGTTTGAACACGTTTGGGAATATTTCTTGTTTAGTCGCTGTATATATACATTATCCACTAAAAAATGTATTGAATAATGAACTTTTTAAAAACGGATCAAATATTGATATTATATTATTCACTTAGAAAATGAATAATCAATGGATAACTAACGGGTTTAATTTTTATATTTGTAAAGACTCATATTGGGGGTTCTTCAAGCTTGGAAAATCATGAGTTCTCTTAAAAGTAATCATATTGTACCATATTATCGCTGGTTAATCAATTTTGTATTCGTATTAAATAACGATTAGGTCGAATAATTTATTTGTTTTTACATTACCCCTTTTCAACCCGACCGCCCGTTTGCCACCCCTAAATATTGGTATCCTCTGCCCTAATTATGTTGGTTGACACTGCATAGGGTTCATTAAAGAAGAATGCACTTTTTACTCGAATTTTATTTTCTTTCATTGTTTGATTCTGAGACTTCTAACTAAGAATAAAGGAATCTCATTCATTCCATCATATCGGTGCGCAAAAATATTTAAACAGAGATAATCTTAGTTAACTTTGTTAAAGCTGAATGATTTTTACGTGACCCAAAAAAAGTATTTTTTGTAAGATAAACTTTGAGTTAGATGACCTTTTAATTACAAAAAAAGAAAAAATAATTTTTTTTGTTATAAATTTTAAGTTGAATGACCACCGATAAAATTAAACTTAACATTTGATTCATTGAAAGACGTTACTTCAACAATATACTAAAACGGTAGAAGACATAAATTGTACTTACTGTATTCAATTAATCCTAGCTTTGAAATTGTGAGGGATATTACTTCCACAAAAAATTTAAAGCAACGCAATTTGCGAGAGGAAGAGCAAGTCAAACTGAAGCTTTTCAGGGGAAAAGAGAGTTCCAACAGACAAATAGCAGGCTGAGGGGGTTCGAAAGTTTTTGAGTTTCAATAGGTACTTTGGTATTCCCACCGTGTCAATTTATGTAAATCAATTTGATTGGGCACGAAGAAAGTATATTTTATATATATTTAGCTTAATATCAATAATATTCAAAACTCAAATGAAGTCTTATAAAACGAAAAGGAATGAATATTAGTAATATGTTTTTATATAGTCAAGTTGTTTCCGAAGTAACGAGTCATATAAGGAAATAGTCAACGAGGCAGTAACATTATCAAAACCATGAAAACTTTTGTATGTTTGTTTGTAGAAAATGAGGAAAGCAAAAGCAAACGCCAACGTACAGCCTCCACTTTATTGATTTGCTAAGTCAAAAAGATTCCATCTCCACAAACAGTATTCCGTACCAATCACTGTTCTTAAACACTGCCATTATTAGTTTTCCAAGGTGAACATTATAAATGACTTCACAGGTCTTTATTTACAACCTGTTGAGTTGTGCATAGACTAGCTAGATGACTGACCATTTTACTGTAAACATATAAAGATCCCAATTCTTTCTTTCTTCCTTTCTTTCACTAAATCCAGTTCCACAGAATAGTAGAATCTACCACCACAAACTTGAAATTACTGCTTTTCTATTTCGAAAAATCTAACTTAATGGAGTATATAAAATGAAATTGAAATATAGATAAAGACTAGAGATGCTCAATACCCTCTTTCTTCAATAACTATATACGTGCTGGGGGTTTCTCATTGACGTTCAACATTAAATTAAACTTATACAATATTAATATCTGACAACTATTTTTGAACTCATAATTTTAAAAGCTTTTTGCTAACTTTTCTTCTACTATAGGTTTGTCAATGATGCTCAACATTAAACACATTATTTGTAGGAAAAATGATTAATATTCTCACAACTAACAAAATTTTCAAATATCTTAAAGGTTAAAATCATTAATTTGTGTATTCACTTTTCAGGACCAAAGGTATCCATTATCCCTGCAAAAACGGATCCATGATTTATTAATTTGATAGATTCAAATTTATCTATCTATCTATATTATTATAAAAGCATGAATAGAATATCGGTTTACAAAACTAACGTTATAATATTAAGCATAATAAATCATAATAAAAGGACATAACCGAAATTCTAGTTATTGGCCTTATAATTTTATTAGTTTTAGGACATTATACTACACGTTAAGAATCCTACGTAATTATCTTTAGGAATCCTATTAGTATAATTACTTTCCCTATGTCTAATTCATATGAAATTGAACAAGTAAATATCTTTAGTCATCTAATCTTATTACTTTTAGGATATATTTCTTAAAAAAATCGATTACTAATTTAATTTGAAAAACGTATTATAATATCCTATTATTAATTTAAATTGAGAATGTATTATATTGTCCAAATCCATTTAGAAAAAAGGAGAGTCTATATTATTATAAAAGCATAAATACAATATTAATATACCAAAATAACCCTAAAAGATTAAACGAAAAAACTCATAGGGAAAGGTCATAAATGTAATAACTTATTTTTGGACTTCAATACCTTCTATGCTAATTTTTAATATTTAAGATTTAAAAATTAATAAAATTTGTCTATTAAATTCTTATTAAAAATATGTAGTAAGATTTAATAAAATCAATTTCATCATAATCTTTCGTATCGACAATACATTACCACTCCATAATCTCCTATACCAAAAAAATAAAAGTAATATTAAATGGACTTCATAAAGAGTTGAAATTGAGAAAAAAAATACCCCCACGAAAATATATTTTCATATTATATTTGAATTATTTTTTTACTCAAATAATATTTTTTTAATTTTTCGTGTAATATTAAAATGGTAGGTAAGAGTCAATATCACTAATGATTCTACAAACATAAAGATCTAAAAGTGAAATGTCATATCAATCTTTTATTCTTTAAAAATAAATTTTGTGGATAAAATTATAATTAAGATTAAATATTCAAAACAAGAGATGACCTAATATTAAGATCCGAATCAAAATAGAATAAATTATTTTTTATGTTAAAATTAAATAATTAAATCTTTTAATTAATTATTTAGGAAGAAAATCCAATTCAATTATTTATTAAATTCGTCATAGGAGTAAAATTCTTATTCAAGTTTAAAAAGAATCTTAGGGTACATAAATTTATTCCATAAAAAGAGCGTTATAACACAAAGAAAAAATGTTGATTAATAAGAGTCAAAATGCTATACAAGTGTCTGAGGAAGCACAATCAAAGCTAAATCCTAAACAAGAACAAGTTTTCAAGACTATATTATAAAGAATCGACTCTGCTATAATGATATTATTCTTTATAGATGCCTCTGGCAAAATCGAAATAATATTTCTATGTCACGCATTATCATATTTTTTATGTCATATCAAGAGGCATGACACTGTTAATAATAATAGCAAGTGGTGTACGAATAACGATTTTATTGTGAGGCCACCTACTTTAGATTTGATATACCTCTTCAAACAATTTAAATAACCATCACAAATATATCAAATCAAAGCAATGGAGCTAAATATATAAGGAAAATAAAATTGATAATATGGGATGAAGCAGTTATAGCTAAGTGTCAAACTGAGTTCTAGAGATATATTGGATATAATGAACCGTTTGGTGAAAAATTAATGGTTTGGGAGGTAATTTATGTCAAGTACTACCAGTAGTTCCAAAATCGACTAAAGCTGAGACTGTAAAAGCTAGCTTACCAAAGTTATACTTCTGGTCTCAAATGAAAAAAGATTCAACTGATAAAACATATAAAGTAAGAACGAATCCAATATTCAATGTCTTCTTGCTTCGTGTAGGGAACGAATAAGAGCATCCAATAAAAGATGATTTGGTTCTTCCTGATCACTTGTTTATCTCTTCCAGTGGTAATACTAGTGCATTTAATAAGAGAAATATTTCTATCATTAGATTAAAACACAATTTGTGAAAATTACATGATAGAATTAAAAAGAATAACTAGCAGAAATGAGTATGTTGATTAACTAAATAAAAGGTTGATTGCAAAATTTTATAATATAAACAAAATATTTTTCTTTTTTGGCTCAGCGGAAAATGATACCAATAATTACTACCAAGAAGAATACTTAAATACTTTAATACCAAACGACCTTCTACTATACATATTTGTTGTCAAGTTTATTATTTCTTACGTATGTTAGTGTCATCGTATATATAATAGACTAAGTTGATCTTCCATAGTATATAGGTTGCTTTTGAAGAAAAATATGACCGATATGCTACTGAAAAACTTAAATATACCGTATAGCTTATGTAATAGCACACAGATGGTATATAGAAGTTTTGGCAACAATGTCAGATATGCAAAAACTATGATACTGGTCAATGTGCTTCTAAATATGTAAAGAAATTTTTAGTATGTTCATGTTTTGCAAATATAATAAACAAAGTACAAGGTCAAATAACCTAAATATTGGACTATATTTACCGCTATATGTTTTCTTGCACGAACAACTGTATGTTGCACTTTCAAGAGAGATATCAAGATCGACAACAAGAATTTTTGTTAAGATAGAGCAACCAAAACATTAGGAGGAAACATATGTCATACCCCATTTTATACTGATTAAATCTACTAAAGTCATACCCTATTTGATTAAAGTTAAAGAGTCGCCACTTAATTATTTTAAAGGCGAATTAGGACACCTAAATTAATTAAAGTAATTTAATAAAGTATAACTCTATCTAAAGTCTACTTAATCTAAAGGTAAGGGTTCAATTAATCTAAAGGGAAGGTTTTTAAGGCACCCTTTAAGATCCAGAGTAAAATGGTTAACCAACCGAACTAAAGTTAATTAAGGCTAAGTATTGCAATGTAAAAAAGAATATATTAGTTTCTAAAGAAAAGGATAAATAAGTGACAAAATGTTTATAAGATAAGTATGGTAACGTTAAGTTTGGACTCAAGCAGTAGTGTACTTGAATCAAGATTTGAGAAAATGATTTCTTAAACTAGTGTGAGCTCTCGTTCAAACACTGTCCCAAAGTCAATCTATCTTAACCTGTTAACTCCGAACTTTTTAAAGAAAAATCAGACAAGTAACTATTAGTTCAAAATGTTTTTTAAAGAAAATGAAGAAAACAATGCCATCTTGAATATATGAAACAGGAAAAGAAAACAAAGATGACAGCTTCTATCTGCTAGAAATACCGCTAGTTTCAGTTCTTAAGAAACATATAAAGCAGAGTCATCAATTTTACGAAGTCGGTAGAGCAAATAAACGAAGCAAATGAACGAAGCAAATAATCACACAACGAATAAGCAAATAAACGAAGCAGAAAGGAAGGTTAAAGAGCCGTGTTCAACTCCCAGAAGATTTTCTCTTCTATATGTATGGGCATATGATGTAAGAACTGGAAAAGATGAGGATGTGCAGTGTCTATGCAGTGGCAGCATCGTTGAGTTTCGTCATGAAGTGTTCATGCAAGACAGAGAAAGTAAATGAATTAGAGAGAAACATCTACTGCTCTACCAAGCTAAAAGAAAAAAGTAAAATAAACAAAGTAGGAAAAGCGCAAAATATTTAGACACGACCAACTCATATTAATAGAAACATATTCTCAAGTAATGTTCCAAGTTAGAAATAAATGATTAGGTGCCTTGTTTTAAGTAAAGCCCTGAAATTATTCTATACCGTTGAACCAAACATACATGAACAGAAGAGCATATTTTACACCCTTTTAAAGGTTACCATTAGATTAACAGAGATGCTAACATTTAGATGCCAATCTTAAAGAAAAGCATCAAGGCATGATGTTCACAAGATAACTGTAATCTCAGGTATCTAAAGTCTATTTGAAATAAACATTTTAAAAATCCTATGGGCATGACATCTAGACTTTGGAATAAGCATGAAAGTCGTATTTTTATCACCTAAGCAGAAAGTCGAGCAACGGGATACGATAAGAGGATACATATTTTCCTAAAGCATGATTTCGCTAATTAGTAATCATACGACATGATTTCTGGACATTAATTAGCTCTAATATTTTACCCATTCAAATAGCAATGTGTGTGTATACATATATATATATATGCTGACGAAAGTATTGCACACTAAACAAGAGTCCTTTCATGTAAAGTCCATATAGGTCCTAATGTCATGATTTTTACTACCTGAACAACCACTAAATTTTAATCCTTAAGGCATGGCTTCTATTAAAGTATTATCAGTAGAGGCTTTGAAAGCACAAAACAGCAACTAGTATCGCGATTCAATCATGAAATTTTGAAGAGACAGCTCTGAACATAAAAGGTCTTAATGCATGATTTTATCATTGTACTATTTTACTAGCACACTTCAATATAACTAAAACAGAGAAAAGCTAAGACATGATTTTCTAGGCAAACATACTGTTTTAAATGAAAGAGAAAAATCAAAACATGATCGGATTTTACCTGTTGTGGGGCAGTGAACGGGGCGTCGTCGAGCCTCGTATCTACTCTCTAATTACTAATAAATCCGAACCTTAAAACTAATGAGTTTGAAAAGCTTCTATCTCCGCTAAAGTCAACAGAGACAGAAACGTAAAGCTTGAGATATCTATTTGGATTTTCACATAATTGAAGAATGAAAAAGAGTAAGAGTATTAGAGTAGGCCGTTGGAGGGTGTTCCACCGTCAAATCAGATGGAGAGTTAGAGATGTATTTATAGGCCAAGAAAAATGGCTAGGGTTCTATAGGCGGGAAGATTTTAAATTCGGATTTCAAAAGAAGTGTTCAAGTCCGAACGTTGGAGTTGTGGCAGGGCTTCCCGTGATTTGCTCCAGAAATTTAAAAGTATTTGGCTTCTTCTGTTGACTCATCTCGTTCCAGATGAGAGAGGCAAAGATTTACTCAAAATTGGTCTAACAAGTTCTGTTGTGCGTTGATGGAGATGGAAAATTTCATTGAAATGGGAAGGGAAAAGAAGAGGACAAAAGGGGCGCATGTGAGAGAGAGAAAATCACAAGACCTAGTTTTGCTTCTAGGGAGGATTGGGGGCTGCCAAATTAGGCTAATGGGCTGCTGGCGTTGGTTTACGGCCAAAATGGTTTGAACATTAGGTTCAAGATTGGGCTAGCAGAGATGGAATTTTGTGGACTTTTTCTTTCTTTCATTTAATTTGTTGGGCTTCTAAATAGAACAATATTCTCATAAGTTAATTAAAGTAATTTATAGCAACTTAATAAAATAGTTATGAAATACTACAAAATAACTATTGCATGAATAATAATTTATAAAGTATGGGATGAAAGAAATGTTATTATTTCTCCTAAATAAGGAAAAGTTATATTTTCGCAAAAATGACAATAAGAATTATAATTAGAAAAATAATAATGATGCCGATGATGATAGTGACAATAATAACAATATAAAGAAAAATATTAGAAGTAATAATAGTCATAATAATAATGATAATAGTATTAATAATAATAATAATAATAATTATTATTATTATTATTATATTATTATTATTATTATTATTATTATTATTATTATTATTATTATTATTATTATTATTAGAATAAGAACAACAACAACAACAACAACAACAACAACAACAATAGTAGTAGTAGTAGTAGTAGTAGTAGTAGTAGTAGTAAATGTTGAAAAATAACATATTTGATGTATTAATAACTCAGAAGCTCAAGGAAATCAATTGTAAGAAAGGAGGGACAAAATTGGATGTCAACAACTACCCCTCTTTAACCGGAGACGATGTAAGAGTTTTCGGGCAAAGAAATTGACAAAGTAGCCAATTTTGTCCGACCATCAGGTACGGTTTAATTGAACTAATATGGATGTTGGGAACATTACGTGTTGAAGGAAGTTATTGAAAAATTATAGATAAAATGATGTTTTGGGAAAGTTATGGCCGCACCCTGGTTTCGAGTTGCCTACATACCTCGGGTTATACGATAATCAGGTCATATGTAGTTCGAGAGTTACACTGTAAAGGATTCATTAGGGTTTGTGGTTTTGTGAGGGTCAAAGATAGGCGACAGGGATTTTGAGAATAAAAAGTATGTTTGTAGCCTCCTAACTATAAATATGGTGCACGACACACCCATAAGTAGGTCTTTACTAGATTTGATCCCATGACACCCTATGATTGAAAGAACTTACTGATTTTCAAAATCTGCCCAAGTGTCGAATTATGATGAAACTGAGATATTTAAGAAATGATGGGACTATTAAAGTGATTGATTGAGAAAATGTAGTGGGTGGATATGGCAAAAGAACTTAAAATTGTGATGACTCGATAGGTCATATAGATTTTCAAACCTTAATTCTGTGTTTTGAAACCTCAAATATCTCATTTTAGTCTTCCTTGATTTTAGTGCGCATTCCGGGTGTTTTTTCGGAAGGTTTTTTTTTGTTAAAAATTGATAAAATATGAAATTGTGCCTTAAAAATCTATTTGAGTTGACTTTGGTCAATATTTTGAGCAAACAGACTCGGTTTCGTGTTTTGACTATCCCGGTGGGTTCGTGTCGTGATTTGGGACCTGGGCGTATGCCCGGATTCGAATTCGGAGGTCCCTAGCTCGAGCTATCGCTTTTTGTCGAAATTTTGAAGTTTAAAGGCTTAATAAATCTAAAGGTTTGACCAATGTTTGACTTTGTTGATACCGGATCCGTATTTTGGTTCTAGAACTCGGTATAGGTCCATTACTGTATTTTTGACTTGTCTTTCAAATTTGGTGAGAAACGGAGTTGGTTTGACATGATTCGGACGTCCGATTGTTAAAATAGAAATTCATACGTTTTCTTGAAAATTTCATTTGATTTGGTGTCCGATTCATAGTTCTAGGTGTTATTTTGGCGATTTGATCACGCGAGCAGGTTCGTACGATATTTTTTGACTTGTGTGCATGTTCGGTTTGGAGCCCCGAGGGTTCGGGTGAGTTTCGGATAGGCTACAGTGTGGATTGGACTTAGAATTCATAGCTGTTTCTGGTGTTTGCAGCAAATCTCGCAATTGCGAGCCTCGGATTTGCAAGGAAACCATCGCATTTGCGCGCCTGGGCATGGCTGGGGGTCCTCGTATTCGCGAGGTAAATCTTCGCAATTGCGAATTTTGCCATTTCCGCTTTTGCGAATTTTTGTGATGATCTTCGCATTTGCAAAGAAAGATCCGCATTTGCGAGGGCATCGGGGTTCGCATTTGTGGCGATTTTATCGCAAATGCGATCACTGGGATTCTGAGAGGAGTTTGCAATTGCGGTTTTCGCAATTGCGAATGAGTTATCACAATTGCGATATCTGCAACTGGGTAAAAGTTGAGTTAGACGGGATTTCTTTTTCATTCTTTCAAAATTTCAAACCCAGAGAACCCTAGAGGCGATTTCTCCAAGAGTCATCTTTCCCCAATTCATTGGTAAATGATTCTAACCTATTTTCTTTTAATCTTCCATTACTTTTCACAAGATTTCAACCTAAAATCTAGGATTTTCATGGTGAAAATTGGGGGTTTGGGAAGAATTAGGGTTTTTGTAATTCTAGAATTTAGACCTCAAATTGAGGTCGGATTTTGAAACAAAATACATAACCGGGCTCGAGGGTGAATGGGTAATGGGGTTTCGGTCGGAATTTCGGGTTTGGATTAAGCGGGCACATGAGTTGACTTTTTCAATAATGACCTAAGTTGAACTTTTTCATTCATGGGTAGTTCCTAAGGCTTATATTGAATCGTTTGGTTGATAATTTGCTAGATTTGGTTGGTTCGGAGGCTTGTTTGAAAGGCAAAGCCGTGGTTGAGATTTGAGTTGATCTTTGGAGCGAGGTAAGTGTCGTGGTTAACCTTGACTTGAGGGATTAGCACTTGTTTGTTATGTGCTACTTGTTAAAATATTGGGGTACAACGTATATGTGAGGTGACGAGTACTTATGCGTTATTGTTGGGTTAAAGCATGCAGGTGGGACTTGTTCCTTATAATTTCTTTCTTTCTTTGATCATAATATCCATGCTTAGACTAGTTAATTACTAAATTGATTGTTTTTTCCGCACTTTTGGGCTATCTGTGATAATTGAGCGTTGTTCTGAAGTAGAGATTAGTATAGTGGAACCATTGTTGACATAAGACTTAATCTTGCTTATTCTATCTCCCTGTTGTTATATGTGCATTGTTACATGGTAAGGGAGAGTGTTAATGCACGAAGGGTGATGTCGTGTCGTATTTGAGTGTTAATGCATGAAGGGTGATGCTGTGTCGTATTTGAGTGTTAATGCACGAATGGTGATGCTGTGCCATATTTGAGAGTTAATGCACAAAGGGTGATGTCGTGCCGTATCTATTATTTCATGATGAAATTGAGAGTGAAAGCACGAAGGGTGATGCTGTGCCGAATTTATTATTTTATGGTGAGATTGAGAGTAAAAGCACGAAGGGTGGTGTCGTGCCATTATTACTGTTTCATGGTGAGGCTGAGAGTAAAAGCACGAAGGGTGGTGCCGTGCAGTCTTATTCATTATGTTTGTTCATTTTGTTGGTTGAAGGTTTATTGACTGTTCTTATTACCATTCTCTATTATAGTTACAGTACCTTATACCCCTTTCGCATGTCCCCTCTCAATAGAACTTGTTAATTCTTTATTTGTTGTTATGTTGTACGCATATTTTCGTCTGTACATGTTTATTTACGTGGGTGTTTCGTCATAGCCTCGTCACTACCTCGTCGAGGTTAGACTCGACACTTACAGAGTACATTGGGTCGGTTGTACTCATACTACACTCTGCACTTTTTGTGTAGATTTTGGTACTGGTCCCAACTGTCCGTGAGGCGTATTAGCTCGGATTGGCATTCGGAGACTCGAGGTAGATTTGCTGGCGTCCGTAGACCTTGAAATCCCCTTCCATTTCTCCTATTTACTGTTCTTTTCATTCAAGACAGTTGTATCGTGAGTTTGTGACTCCAGATCCAGGTTGTACTTAGATGTTATTCCTTTTTATGTCATTTTGTACCCCGTTTTAGTTTCATTTCGGTTTAATTGGTTTTACTTATTTGACTTGATTAAAATTGGTTTAAAGATTCTCTAGCGTTGTCTTGCCTGGCAAGTGAAATGTTAGGCGCCATTACGGTCCCGAAGGTGGGAATTCTAGGTCGTGACAAGTTGGGTATCAGAGCACTAGGTTGCCTAGGTCCCACAAGTCATGAGCAGGCTTAGTAGAGTCTGGAGGATCGGTACGGAGACGTCTGTACTTATCTTCCAGAGGCTATGAAGTTTAGGAACGAAGTTCACTTATATTCTTCTCTGTCATGCGATTTTATTCTTTCGTTGCTGATTGAACTCTTCTATTCTTGTCCTCCCGCACATGGAGAGAACACATGCTACTTCGTCGGCTGGACAGCAACCGGAGCCCCCAGTAACAGCTCCTATGAGGGGCAGAGGTCGAGGCCGAGGCAGAGGCAGAGCTCAGCCTAGAGCTTCAGCAGCAGCACCAGCCATAGAGCCTCAGGTGGATTTAGATGAGGAGGTTCCAGCTCAGATGGTAGCTGTTGGACTAGCTCATGTCCCGGAGGAGTTCATCGCCACCCCAGTACTACAGGACGCTCTATTCTGTTTGGTGGGTCTTATGAAGAGTGTGGCCTAGACCAGTACCTCGGTGGCACCAGCCGTCTCTCAGGCTGGGGGAGGAGCACAGACTCCCGCTACCCACACTCCAGAGCAGATGGCTCCCCAGTATTAGACACCAGCAGCCCCGCTAGCTGGGGTAGTTCAACCAGTTGTTGCGGCACAGGCTGGTGATAGGCCCGCCATGTCTTCTGAGGGCCTATTGAGATTGGATAAGTTCACCAAGCTCTTCTCAGTTCACTTCATTGGTACACCTTCTGAGGACCCAAAGGATTATCTTGACCACTACCATGAGGTGCTGCAGAACATGGGGATAGTTGAGACCAATGGGGTCGATTTTGCTGTATTTCAGATGACATGTTCCACCAAGAGGTGGTGGAAGGATTTCATGTTGACCAGACCAGCTGGGTCGCTAGCTCTTATTTGGGACCAATTCTCTCATCTCTTCCTAGAGAAGTTCCTCCCTATCACATTGAGAGAGGATTACCGCCGGCAGTTCAAGCTTCTCCAGCAGTGCAGTATGACTGTTACTCAGTACGAGACCCATTTTGTGGATTTACCCCGTCATGCACTTCTTTTGCTTCCTACTAAGAGAGAGAGAAAAAGAGGGTGAGGAGGTTTATTGATGGACTCGCTCACCCTATAAGGCTTCATATGGCTAAGGAGACTGGGGGTGAGATATCTTTTCAGGCGGCTGCCAATGTCGCCAGGCGGATCGAGGTGGTCCTTGCACAGGAGAGAGGGCAGGGGTCTGATAAGAGGCCTCGTCATTCCGGTGGTTCAGTGGCGCCTCGTCTGGAGGCAGAGGTACTTTTGGTAGAGGCCATCTTCCCAGGCCGTTTCATTCAGCACTCCAGGTATCCGACGATGCTTCAGGTGGTCGTGACCCTCATATGTCTCTTTCGATAAGCTAGCCTAGTGCACCATCAGCTCTTTTTAGTGCACCTCCGCTCCAGAGTTTTTAGAATGGTTACTCAGGTCGACAGGGTCAGTTTCAGGGTCAGCAGTCACAACAGTCGAGGTTCTATTATACTTATGGTGACCCGACGCACATTGTTAGGGCACCGAGCAGTTCACAGCAACAGGGTTCTCGTGCCACGGTTCCGGCACCGGTTGCTTCACCGTCTACTCAGCTAGCTTAAGGTAAGGATCAGGCAGCTAGAGGTGGAGGTCAGCCACTAGAGGTGGAGGTCAAGCCGTTAGAGGTGGAGGCAGCCAGTTAGAGGTCGTCCCAGGTACATGGTTTAGAGTGGTGGGGCCCAACCCCGATATTGTGCTTTCCCAGCCAGGCATGAGGCTGAGTTGTCTGATGTTGTTATCATAGGTATTATTTTAGTTTTCCATAAGGATGCTTCAGTTCTATTTGATTCGGGCTCTACTTATTCCTATGTGTCATCATATTTTGCTTTATATCTAGTTGTTCCTCGTGATTCTTTGACTGCTCCTGTGTATGTGTCCATACATGTGGGAGATTCTATTATTGTAGATCGTGTCTATCGTTCGTGTGTGGTTAGTATTGGGAGTCTCGAGACTAGCATAGATCTTTTACTTCTCGATATGGTTGATTTTGATGTCATCTTGGGCATGGATTGGCTTTCACCTTATCATGCTATATTAGATTGTCACGCCAAGACGGTGACCTTAGCTTTGCCGGGGTTGCCTCGATTAGAGTGGAGAGGGACTCATGGCCATTCTATCAGTAGGGATATCTCTTATGTGAAGGCTCGACATATGGTCGAGAAGGGGTGTCTAGCTTATTTGGCTTATGTCCGCGATTCTAGTGCGGAGGTTTCTTCCATGGATTCAGTGCCAATTGTTCGTGAGTTTCTAGAGGCATTTCCTGCAGATCTGCCGGGGATGCCACTTGATAGAGATATTGACTTCTGTATTGATTTGGTTCCAGGCATCATCCCATTTCCATTCGACCATACCGTATGGCTCCGCTAGAGTTGAAAGAATTGAAGAAGCAGTTGCAAGATTTTGATTGATAAGGGCTTCATTAGACCTAGTGTCTCTCCCTGGGGTGCGCCTGTGTTGTTTGTGAAGAAGAAGGATCGATCGATGAGGATGTGTATTGATTATCAACATTTGAACAAAGTCACCATCAAGAACAAGTTTCCTTTGCCGAGGATTAATGACTTATTTGATCAGCTTCAGGGTACCAAGGTGTTTTTGAGGATTGATTTGAGTTCTAGCTACCATCAGCTGAAGATTAGGGCATCTGATATACCTAAGACAGCTTTTCGGACTTGGTACAAGCATTATGAGTTTCTAGTGATGTCATTTGGTTTGACAAATGCCCCAACAACATTTATGGATTTGATGAACCAGGTGTTCAAGTCCTATCTGGATTCTTTCGTGATTGTGTTTATTGACAATATCTTGATCTACTCCCACAGTCAAGAGGAGCATGAGCAGCATCTTCGAATTGTACTTCAGACTCTGAGGAATAGCCAGTTATATGCCAAGTTTTCAAAGTGCGAGTTTTGGTTGGACTCAGTCGCTTTCTTGGGGCACTTCGTATTGGCTGAGGGCATTTAGGTGGATCCTAAGAATATTGAGGCAAGTCAGAACTGGCCTAAACCCACTTCAGCTACGGAGATCCGGAGTTTCTTGGGTTTGGCAGGTTATTACCGTTGGTTTGTCGAGAGGTTCTCATCTATTGCAGCCCCATTGACCAGATTGACCCAGAAGGGTGCCCCATTCAGATGGTCAGACGAGTGTGAGGCGAGCTTTCAGAAGCTCAAGACCGCTTTGATTACAGCACCAGTGTTGGTGTTAGGGGTGGGCATCGGTCGGTTCGGTTCGGTTTTGTATAATTTCGGTTTGGTTTATTCGGTTTTCGGTTTTTAATTTTAATAACCAAACCAAACCAAAGTTATTACGGTTCGGTGCGGTTTTTTCAAAGTTCGGTTCGGTTATTTTCGGTTTAATTTTTCGGTTATAAACGGTTCAAAATTTTCAACGATGACCACTATATTTAGTAGTAAAGCGAACTATAATTATGTAATATTATTGAAAATACACCTGCTGGATCGTTTGAGTGCAAGTTAAAATGCATGATTTATCATGTAATACACCTGCTGATTAATTATGTAATACAGTGAACTACATTGTAAATACATTGTAAATACACCTGCTGTAAATACACCTTGTATCACATTGTATTACATTGTAAATACACCTACTGTAAATCAACGCGAGAAGTCAATCCAGAAACATAATCAGTAAAGCAGCAGCAGCAGTCAATCTAGAAATGCAGTAAAGCAGCAGCAGTCAATCCAGCAACATANAACGATGTTATCCTCAAGCAGCTCAATCTAAATCTACTTCATCTGATGACACATCTGACTCATCTAGTGTGAATTTGAGAACAAAATCTGTGAGAATAAAGCAATTATTGAAAAGGCAAAAGGAAGACTCTGGAAGTGGATGTGCTAAGTCTGAGTTGGAAAGATATATTGGTGAAGGACAATAGCCATTGATTGATGATTCTGATAACTTTAACATCTTAGATTGGTGAAAAATTAATGTGCCTCGATTTCCTATTCTATCCGAGTTAGCTCGTGATGTATTGGTCATTCCAATTTCTAGTGTTGCATCAGAATGTGCATTTAGCACCGGTGGCCGCATTCTTGATTCATTTAGAAGTTCATTGACTCCTCGGTTGGTGCAAAGTCTTGTTTGTGTTCAAGATTAAGGACATGACAAAGACAACAAGATAAGATAATATCTACATTAATAGAAAAACTACGATCAAACATATGCTAAACATGAAATTAACAATTTAAGTGGAACATAGTATGTAATCTGCAGTTACAGAATACTGTCTAAACATATGCTAAACATGAAAGACAAAGCAGCAAGCACTCCAGATGCACCCGTTGCTGATTCAACGATCAAACATATACCAAGCAGCTCAAGCAATGAAGCAAATCAGCAATCCAGATGCACAGCAATCCAGATGCACAGCAAAACAGTAATCCAGATGCACACGAGTCTCTGTTTCAGCCTCCTCAGCCATCCTTTTGGCTTCTGCTGCACATAAACAAAGACACAAAGCAGCAAGCAGCACAAGCAAATCAGCAATCCGCTTCTCTTTCTTTAAATTTTGATGATATATATAGGTTCTTGCCTTTTCAGTTTACATTACAAGTTAGAATTAGCTAATGTCTTCCCACTTTTATAGAAATAGAAAAGATATCTTCTTCTTCTCTTAACAGGGAAATTAAATAAGGGGAAATTAAATAGGAAACCAGAAAAACAGAACTTAGAACAAAAATGTTTATAGACCTTCAGCAAATCCAAATAGCAGAGTAAATTACAGAATGCAGACTCTTTTTAATTTTAAAAATGTGCAAAAACTTTTGAAAATTTTGTTGTAAATAATCTGAAATGATGCCTTTGTATTTACATGATGAAAGGTGAGATGAAGAGGCTAAAATGGTAAGAGCAAAGAGCCATTATGTGCATCCGATACATTGCATCAACAATGCTAGTATTTGATATGGAAAGCAGCAGAAAAAGAAGCAACATTTGATAAATAAACTTACCAGTACCACTTGTTCAAACTATGCATCAACAATGCTAGTATCTCTGTCAACAATGCAAGTTTCTTTTCCGCTCTTTGCCATATCTAAATAAAATTTGATAAAGTGTGTCATTTATTTAAACTTACAAAGTAAATTAAATTGCACTAAAACACTTATAAAACACAAAATCTTACCAAGTTCAATTTGCTCAAAAAACTCCAAATCTTCTTCGACATTAATAGGAGTACCCTCACATCTAAACCAATCTTGAACACAAACAAGACTTTGCACCAACCGAGGAGTCAATGAACTCCTAAATGAATCAAGAATGCGGCCACCGGTGCTAAATGCACATTCTGATGCAACACTAGAAATTGGAATGGCCAATACATCACGAGCTAACTCGGATAGAATAGGAAATCGAGGTGCATTAATTTTTCACCAATCTAAGATGTTAAAGTTATCAGAATCATCAATCAATGGCTATTGTCCTTCACCAATATATCTTTCTAACTCAGACTTAGCACATCCACTTCCAGAGTCTTCCTTTTGCCTTTTCAATAATTGCTTTATTCTCACAGATTTTGTTCTCAAATTCACACTAGATGAGTCAGATGTGTCATCAGATGAAGTAGATTTAGATTGAGCTGCTTGAGGATAACATCGTTTTGAATATTTTTTTGATACTCCTCAAATAAACAATTCAAATAAGCATGCACTTCGGCAGTTAATTTCTTCCCTGTTTCCTCCCCGAACATTTCCTCAAGTGCAAAACCAACAAATTCTAATTTGTTATGAGGATCTAATACAGAAGCAATGAATATCAGTTTATTCATCTTTTCAGGTTCACCCCAATATTTCTTAAACTTTTCTTTCATCCTCCCTGCCATATTACTCAAACTAGTATCATCACTAGCTAAACAATCTTTCAAATGACTATCAAGCTCACATATATCCTCAAAATGACAATTAGAAGTGACATAACGTGAACCTGAAACTTTTTGGGTAAGCTCATGAAATCTTTCAAGAAACTTTATTACGTTTCTCACATTCACCCAATCATCACATTCAAATGGACCTACAATAGACCCATCCTCACCAACATGCGAACAAAGATGAACAGAAAAACCATCATCAAAAAGATGAAGATTGTCAAAACCTCACAAATATTGCGCCGTTTCCAACATCAAGTAGTGGACTTCGCTACAAAGAATTAACTATCCAAGCACAATGTTTTACTACTTTCTATCTCTTGATGTGCACAACATTCCCTAAACTTTAAGGTCCTTTGCGGAGATGATCTCACATACCTCACAGCGTGTCGAACACGTCTTACAGAATTATCAATTTCTTTCAAACCATCTTGCACAATTAGATTAAGTATGTGAGCCATGCATCTCACGTGAAGATGCTTACCACTCATCGAGTTAGTTTTCCACATATCTAGTTGTTTAGATAATTCTTTCACCATGACATCATTCGAAGAAGCATTATCA
>MCJB01050880.1:0-31615 GCA_002018475.1 Nicotiana obtusifolia | reverse complement strand
AATTCGGCCTCCCTAACACTTCTTAGGCCCTCTCCCACGTTTTTCAACCAAAATCTTCAAGAACAACAAATTAAAGTTCAAGAACTTCAAGAATTCAAGGCAATCTCGTTAGGAACGTTTGAGGATTCAAGAACCTCTTCAAGAACAACATAAAACTCTTCAAGAACTTCAATTTTAACTCAAAGAACTTCAAGATTTTCAAGATTCAATCATTCACCTTCACGAATTTCAACTAGAGTTTCAAGATCTAAAGATTATTGGTTTTTAACGATCAAGAACTTCAACAATCGGTTCAAGAACGTGTCTTTAGCAATCAATCTTCAAGACTTCAATCCCTAGATGATTTAACAACTTCAACAACACAAATTTTTGGTTTTTTTTTCTTTCTTTTTTTTTCACGTTTTTTTCTTCTTTTTATTCACGTTTTTTTTTTTTTATAAATCAAAAACGAAATTAAAGATAGAACCTAAACTAAGGCACGAAGAACAGGATTGGGATTGTAAGAACAAACCCTTTCCAAGCTTTGATGCCAACTGATGCAATATAATTGCTCTGATACCAACTGATGCAATATAAAAAGCGAAAACAAGAAAACAAAAGATAGAAGTAAGACGCTCAATGAACTATCAAGACAACAAGTAGGAACTAGTCTACTTACCTTCTTGATGAAGTCACGGAGTACCTATACTATACGAACAACCCTCAAGACAACAATGGTCTTGCAAACGGTTCGATCAAACAAAGGAACAAGTTCAATTTTGAATGGCACCAAAATTGGACAAGTTAATTCACACGATTTTGGGAGCAATGTGCTGCCGGTTTTTGATTGATAATAATGTCAAAAGGTATCAAAATAATGAAGTGTTTAGGCTTATATAGAATGAGCCTTTACCTAAATCAACTAGGAAAAGAATAACTAGTTAACCTAAATCAATTAGGAAACAACTAATTAACAAACAGGCCACAATTTGGCTAATTTAAAGAATAGTCACGCAGGACCAAACAAATAAGAATTAATGTCTTCAATAACTACACAATAATACAACAAAAACACAAATGTCCATCTTCAACACAAGAGTCGTCCATAGCAAGATTTATTGACGCTTGGATCTTCTCCAAGGCTAACCAACGCCTTTTCTTGGCTTGTTCATAAATGGCATTGATAACACTTGATCAAATTTATTTACATCAGAAAACGTTTCGTTCACTGCTACCGAGGAACCGACACCAAAATCTCCCCTAAAAATGTTTGTTCCTACGGGGTGCCCAATTGGTGCTGATTTCAAGGTCAAAAAAACCTCCTCGTTACCAGGTCGGCGTGAGCCGGTCTCTAGATACATATGCTCGATCACCGATAGTGTTCTCTCTAAGGTCAAGGAGGATTGCAACTGGGTCAGTAAGCACGTAGTGTTTACACTTATCCCTTCATGATGGGCCCCTTGGATTTGGTGATCATTGCCTTCTGTAAGAGGTACGAGGTGACCCTTGGTCAAATTCATCATTCTTTCTGGAGGATAGTAATTCTTCTTCGCTTCTTCATAAGCCAAATCGAGGGGTGTCCCTTCACCATCGACCATCTTATGCGTTTGTATAGTCCCCGACTCTAACGAGGGGGATTAATCAAGCTTCCCTGTCGGGCCACTAAGGCTCCATTCTAGAGCATCGACGAGGATTGAGACCGAGGCTAGTTAGGCTGATTCGTCTGAGTGAAGACCTCGGATTTAATCCCAGCCAAGAATATGCCATTTCCTGAGAAGTAGAACATGACACGTAAGTATAACCTTGCTTTCTAGATGTTGTTCATCGCTTTTCCTTTCCTCCTTTCTCATCAATTTTTTGTGGTGGTGCAGTTGTTGCTCGTATGCCAGATGCAGTTCCACGACTTGAGGAGTAGGTCGAAGGCATCGTGTTGCAGAAGCCATATTTTGAGCGCGTGCGGCGAGAGCTTTTGAAGGGTCGGTGGGAGGCCCATTCTCACAATGAGGTTGCGTTCTCGTGTGAATAACACCTAGGTTTCCTTCATGTTCTCATATAACAAAGCCAATTTTTTTTTTGTAGGTCTTCCCAAGGATGTTGCAATGAGGCCTCTATCTGGTGGTGAGGATTGCCCTACCGAATTCCCTGCTCCGAGACAGGGTGAGGAGAAGAAGAGAAAAGGGGCTCCAAGCTCTCCGAACTTGGAGAAGAAAAAACCGAGACGGAGGTCGGTGCGAAAATTCAAAGAATTACCAACACCTGAGAGCTCCCATTGGACTCACTCCATCGGTTGAGGGATGAGTCCGAAGAAGAAGAAGAAGAAGAAGAAGAAGAAGAAGAAGAAGAAGAAGAAGCCTCTGTACTGGTGGCCCGCGTGCAGTCGCAGTCCAAGGGAGGAATGGCCTCTGAACCAGAGAGCAATGACACCGAATCTCCCCGACTCAGGGGGGCTGATGAAGAGGTAGTGGCTGAAGCATCTAAATTAGAGAGGGGCGAGGCCGTTTTGCCTCTAGTTAGGGAGGCCGACAACGAGACCGTGGCCGGTACTTCTCGGGCAGAGGACAGTGCTCCGAAGAATGTACTTGGAGTGATAGTTCTCTCTGAGTCGCCATCATTTACTGACTTCATGAACAACGAGGCTTACACGCTGAAAAGTCACCTCAGCAAAGGGCCCCAAGGGGTGGCAGACCCCTTTCACAACTTTTTTAACGGTGTAGACTCCACCGCTACGGAGGATGTCACCGAGTTGGGTGACTTACCAGTGCCAAGAAAGAGTCCGTCTTCGGGGACCGGCGGGCCTTCCTCTAGTCCGAAATTAGTCGACCGGTTTCCAGCTCTGAGCGAATCTTGACCGAAAGCTGTCAATCATTATGTCTATTCCGGAGGATGTCCGGGTCCTTTCGGTCCCTGTAGGGGTTGCCAGTTATCTTCGGTGTCGGGTGACCGAAGAGTATCAAGCTATCATGAACCAGGTGGAGGCGCCCTGCCTGTTCAACGAAGCACAATAAGCGTTAAATCGGGTAACTTTGAATACCTCTTTATTATGTAGTTAGATTAAGTCGCAAACAATTATAACATTTTTCTTTGTGCTTGCCAGCCTCGGTGCTTCATCATTAGACTTTTCTCTGATATCGGGAAGAGTTAAACCAACATGAGGTCGAGACTCGAGGGCTCACTGAGAAGAGGGATGCTTACAAACTTCTCATTGAGAGACTCCAGGCTGAGCTAGAGGTGGTTCGGAAGGAACATGCCGACCTGGTTGATCAGGTAAGAAGAGTATTTTAAGTTAGTGACGATGAGTCAGATACAGTGGTTAACGGTCCGAACCCGCTAGTTCAAAAGAAGCATGATCAGGTCGAGCAGCTCCAGGCGGAGGTGGATGCGGTAAAGGCCGAGATCGAAGGATGGAAAAGAAACGTGAACCGATTCGCCTTGGAAAAGGAGACTGCCCGAGCACAATTGACTTTGGCTGAGGTCTAGCTTCGGCCTGTAAACGAAAAGGCCTTGGTGCAGGCCAAAAAGGTCGAGGGGCTCCAGTCTTGGCTGAGTCCGGCTGTCTCCGATAAAGAAAATCTGGCCAAGGAGCTCAAGGCAGCCAAGTCATAGGTCGTTGTGGTTAAAGCCGAAGCTGAAGAAAGGGTGGCTCAGCACAAGGCCGATGTCGACGCAGCTCAGGACTTCGTAAAAAATATGGAGCATATGAAGCGCCAATCCCAAAGGGAGGCCCTCGAGGAAGTTCACACTCAGGGCTTTTGATTTATCGACTGAGATCAAGGTTGCCAAAGTGCTCGAAGCCGCAGCTAGGAAGCTGGCCTATCCCGGGGAGGAAGATTCTGAAGATTCGGGTGAGTCCAAGGGCGGCAGAGACCCCAAAGGTGATGATGCAGACCCCAACGAAGACTAGGATGCTTAGGATCCTTTTAGATGTTTTGATCTTCTCCTTTTTGTATCACCTTTTTGTTGAGGCTATTCGGCCTTTGTAAAAATTTGCATCGGGGCTATTTGGCCCTTATAAAAAGAATTTTTGATATGTATATATAAGGCTTTTTCCCTTTCACAACTTTTGAATTTTCCATTTGCTTTATTAGTTGAATTTACAAAGATTGAAATGCCTTAGCATGAAATTGTTAGGTTACGTCTGGGGATTCGAACAAATCTTGCCTTTAACATTATTTTGTCTTAAGGCATTGTGGGGATTCGGTACTACTGAAAACTTTTCCCAAAATAATTTTGATTATATTTTGCCGACGGTAGCCTTTAGAATTTTTTATGAAAGATTTTCCGAAGGCCTTGTTTTTGTTACGAGTCTCGGACGTCTCCGAGCGCATTAATATGGTCGTAGCCTTTTTAGTTCGGATGTTGCCCAGTGGGCTTGCTACCCCGAGTTATCCGGGCTTACGTAAGATAACAGTCCCCGAGTAAGAGTAGTTGTGGCCTTTAAAATTCAAGGGGTTGCCTAATAGGTCTTATGCACTCGAGGTTTGAAAACTCGGAGTGTCCGAGTTTGTTTTCAGACAGCAGTTCCCGATTGAGAGTGATTGCTCAAACTCAGATTAAGGTGGCCTCTGGGCTCGATACCTTTAGGGGATCGGATGTAGAAAATTCCTTGACAAATGCAAGAAAAATCTTAAAGGACAAAATGTTTATGCGCAAGGAATAGACTTCTTTTTATTCTTGTGTATATTAGTTATACATGCATACATGCTTTGTGTCAGGGCTCGAGAAATTTATGCAGGCAAGGTTCATTTGACCGTTTGGCCCTTACAACAAATCCTATCGATCGAGATCCTTTAGTTACGAAGTTCCTTTCCTTGCTAAAGTCGATATTCGAGGGTAATATCCCCCAGTGTTTGAGGCTGATTGAAGTGAGCCCTCGAATGCTGTTGCAATCATTGTTACCAGTTCGTAGTCGGCCTTCAATTCTAAGTTAGCACAGTTTACTTGTTGCCTCGTTAAAAACCTTGCTGGAAAACCCATTTGGGACAAAACCCATTCAAGGGAAAAAGAATGCAACGCGTGTTTTCAGACCTAAAATGTCGTATCATCCCTTCTTGGTTACCTGCTAGTGTTAGTTTAAAATATAAATAAGAGAGTAAATGGGGCCGTACCTTAACAATAATATCGTTTCAAGTGATTAATATTCCAGTTTGTTCGGTAATTGCTCGTCGTTCATTGTTCTTAGTTTGTAGGATAATTTTCCGCTGATCTCGATAAATTGGTACGGTCCTTCCTAGTTCGGTCCTAATATCCCTTCGTTCGGATTTCGAGTGCTCGGTGTGACCTTCCTCAGTACTAAGTCCCTAGTATTGAAGTGTCGAAGGTTTGTCCTTCGGTTGTAATACCTTTCGATCCGTTGTTTTTAGGCGGCCAACTGGACAAGGGCGGCTTCATGCCTTTCATAATAGCTCCAGGCTCGTACGGATGGCCTCGTTGTTAGATTCCTTTGTTGCATATCAGAATCTAATACTTGATTCCCCGGCTTCGACCGGTATTAGACTTCGGCACCGTAAACCAATTAAAATGAGGTGGCCCCGGTACTGGACTTCAAGGTCGTACAATATGCCCATAGGACTTCGGATAGGGATTCCTTCCATTTTCCTTTGGTGCCGGTTAACCTATTTTTAAGGTTTTGGAGTATGGTTTTGATGGTAGATTCAGCTTGTCCGTTCCCACTAGGGTGGTAGGGTGTTGATAGGATCCTTTTGATCTTGTGGTCTTCAAGAAATTTGGTTACTTTGCTGCCGATGAATTGTTTTCCATTGTCGCATACAATCTCGGCCAACATTCCGAATCGGCATATGATGTGGTCCCAAATGAAATTAATGACTTCCTTCTCCCTGACCTTCTCGTACGCCTGGGCTTCCACCCATTTAGAAAAATAGTCAGTCATAAACAATATGAATTGAGCCTTACCGGGAGCCCATGGAAGGGGGCCCGCGATGTCCATTTCCCACTTCACGAACGGCCATGCTGACCAAACCAAATGCAATAGCTCCTCGGGTTGTTGAATCATCAGAGCTCGTCTTTGGAATCTATCACATTTTTGAACGAACTCCTTTGCATCCTTTTCCATGTCGGTCCAGTAGTAACCGGCTCTGATTATTTTTTGAACCAGCGATTCAGCGCCGGAATGATTTCCCCAGGTACCTTCGTGGATTTCCCTCAAAACGTACTCAGTATCCCCTGGCCTTAGACATATTGCAAGTGGGCCATCGAATGTTCTTTTGAATAGGGTTCTGTCTTCGGACAGGCTAAACCGGGCTGCCTTTGTACGCAGAGTCCTCAATTCTTTTGGATCCGAGAGCAGTTTACGGTCCTGAGTTATTCTACTTATTTATTCCTCTAGTCCCAAGTTAATCTCGTTGAGTTGATCTCGGCATGGCCTTCTTCCACCACCGATCTCATTACCTATACGACTTCTCCCGAGTTGAACTCGTCGTCTTCGACCGATGAACCTAAGTTAGCGACGACATCTGCCTTGCTGTTTTGATCCCGAGGTACGTGTTGCAAAATCCATTCTTTGAATCGATGTAATGTCACCTATAACTTATCCAAGTATCTTTGCATTCGTTCTTCTCTAACCTCGCATGTCCCATTAATTTGGTTTACCATAAGGGGGGAGTCGCACTTAGCTTCGATCATCTCTGCCCCCAATCTTTTGGCTAGTTTAAGGCTTGCAATCATGGCCTCATAATTTGCCTCATTGTTAGTCAATTTCACAGTTTTAATAGATTGCCTAATTATGTTACCTGTTGGTGGCTTCAATATGATGCCAAGTCCGGACCTTTTTGCGTTTGAGGCGCCATCCGTATAGAGGGTCCAGAATCCTGAGGAAGTCCTTGAGTTAGTTAACAACTCTCCTTCAACCTCGATTATTAGAGCCGGTGTAAAGTCGGCCATAAAGTCTGCCAAGATTTGAGACTTAATGGCAGTCTGGGGTCGGTATTCAATATCGTACCCACTTATTTCCATGGCCCATTTGGCCAACTGGCCCGATAGTTCGGGCTTATGCATAATGTTCCTCAACGGGTAAGTAGTTACGATGCATATGGGGTGACACTGGAAGTATGGTTTTAGCTTCCTAGAGGCGCTTAACAAAGCGAGCGCTAGTTTTTTCTAGGTGAGGGTACCTAGTTTCGGCCTCACCTAGGGTCCTGCTAACATAGTAAATTGGAAATTGCGTACCTTGCTCTTCCCGAACTAGGACTCCACTTACCTTTATGTCCGAGACCTCCATGTATAAGTACAGTTATTCGTTTGCCTTTGGTGTGTGAAGCAGCGGCAGGCTCGATATGTACCGTTTGAGTTCCTCTGAAGCATGTTGGCATTCCGGCGTCTATGAGAAGTTATTCTTCTTATTAAATAGTGCGACTAATCGGTGGCTCTTGTCAGATGACCTCGAATTAAATCGCCCCAGGCGGCTATGCGCCCAATTAACCTTTGCACGACCTTTATGTTATCCACAACCGTGATGTATTCGAGGGCTATGATTTTGTCGGGGTTGATCTCGATTCCTTGGTTGGATACCATGAAACGAGGAATTTACCTGATCCAACTCCAAACGCGCATTTCTCCAGGTTCAACTTCATATTGTATTTCTTCAATATGCTGAAGGTTTCCTATAAATGTTTTAATTGGTCCTCTGCTCACAGGGACTTAACCAACATGTCGTCAATGTAAACCTCCATTGATTTTGCTATCTGTTCCTCGAATATCCTATTTACTAGGCGTTGGTAAGTGGCAACATCGTTCTTTAAACCGAATGACATCACATTATACCAGTATGTGCTGTATTTTGTGATGAAGGACGTTTTTTCCTGATCACCCGGGTCCATCCGTATTTGATTGTACACGGAGTAGGCATTGAGGAAACTAAGGATCTCGTGGCCGGTTGTGGCATCGATCATTCAATCAATGTTGGGCAAAGGAAAAGAATCCTTGGGACATGCTTTATTTAAATCCTTATAGTCTACAGACATTCTTAACTTGTTCCCTTTCCTAGGGACTACTACCACATTTGCTAACCAATCGGGTATTTAACCTCCCGAATAGATCCTATTCTAAGGAATTTAGATATCTCGTCCTTGATGAAAGCATGTTTGACCTTGACGGGGGTCTCCTTTCTTGCTTGACCAGACGGAACTTCGGGTCCAGGCTTATCTTGTGAGTGGTTATCTCCGGTGGAATCCCTGTCATATTAAGGTGAGACCAAGCGAAAAAATCCATGTTAGCCTTAAGAAACTGAATGAGTTTTTTCCTGAGGTCGAGGTTTAGTCCCGTGCTCAGGTATACTTGTTGATCGGGTAAATGCTCGATCAATATGACCCATTCCAGCTCCTTGACCGTTGATTTGGTGGCATCGGAATTATTGGGTGCTATATAAGACATGGGTTCTCCGTAATCTCCGTCTTCATCAATCCCCTGTTCTTCCGATTGGGTCGGAGCCAGTGTCTGTATTTGCTATTTGGTTTCTAGCTTTGTGATCGAATTCTACCCCTTTCACTTTGTGAGTGCGGATATCAGAATCACCTCTTCAACCGCAAACTTTCCTTCGCAGCTGGCTGTTCTCCGTAGACAGTTTTAATTCCATCTGGTGTTGGGAATTTTAACACTTGGTGTAGGGTTGAGGGTACTGCCCTCATGTTGTGGATCCATGGCCTTTCGAACAAAGCGTTGTACCCCATGTCTCCTTCGATTACATAAAACTTAGCTTCCTGTATAGTCCCAGCATTGCTTATCAGTAATATTATTCACCCTTAGTGGTTTCACATGCCATGTTGAATCCATTTAGAACTCGGACTGCTGGCATGATTTGGTCTTGTAGACCGAGCTGCTCAACGACCCTCGATCGAATGATATTGGCCGAGCTATCTGGATCAATTAATACAGATTTAACTCAAATTTTATTTATAGGTATAGATATTACTAGCACATCATTGTGGGTTTGTACAATCCCTTCCACATCCTCGTTGTTGAAAGACAAAGTTCCTTCCGGTACGTAGTCTCGTGTTCGTTTCTCCCTAGTGATGGATACTTTGGTGCGTTTCAACATCGACCCTTGTGGGATATCAACCCCACCGATGATCATGTTAGTGACATGTTGAGGCTCTTCTTGTTCTGTCTGCTTGTTAGAATCCTTGTTCCTGAAATGATTTTTGGCTCGGTCGCTCAAGAATTCTCGAAGATGCCCATTATTAAATAGTCGGGCCACTTCCTCTCTCAATTGTCGACAATCTTCTGTTCTGTGCTCGTGAGTGCCATGATATTTGCACATCGGTTAGGATACCCTTGGGTTGGATTAGATCGTAGAGGTCGAGGCCATATGGTATCTTTGATGCGCCCAATGGCTGATGTAATAGCGGAAGCATCGAGATTAAAGTTGTACTCCGATAGCCTTGGTGCGTCCTTTGGCCCGATGGACCTGTCGAAGCTTTTTTTGGTCATGAGTCCCCAGTTGTTCTGACCTCGATCAATTCTCCTTTCCTTTCTCACGGAGTTCCACCCGGAGCCACTGCTTCTTCGGTCTCTATTATATGGCTGATACCGATCCCTGTTTGGTCTTGGTGCACGATCGATGTCTCTCTTGGCTCTGTCAAGGGTTCTGACGGGGTAAACATACCCTAAAGGGGCCCCAAGTTGATCATCTTCCACCCTGATCTTTGATTGATATCAGTTATGCACGTCGGTCCAAGTAATGGCTGGATATTCTATCAGGTTTTGTTTCAACTGCTGCAAGGCCATCGAACTTCGAACATTGGCCCCTTGAGGGAAAGCTTGAACAGCCCAATCATCAACGACCGGTGGCAAATCCATTCGTTCCATTTGAAAACGGGACATGAACTCTCTGAGAATCTCGTTATCCTTTTGTTTTACTTTGAAAAGGTTCGACTTCTTGGTCTGGACCTTGATGACACTAGCGTGGGCTTTCACGAAAGAATCTGCAAGCATTGCAAACGAGTCAATGGAATTAGGAGGTAAGTTGAGATACCATATCATAGCTCCCTTTGACAGGGTCTCCAATGTTTTTCAGCAGAACTGACTCGATCTCATCATCCTCCAAGTCGTTCCCTTTGATGGCACATGTATACGAGGTTACATGCTCGTTTGGCTCAGTCATTCTTCTGTTGTACTTAGGTATTTCGGGCATACGAAATTTCTTGGGGATTGTCTTCGGAGCTGCACTCGGAGGAAAAGGTTTTTGAACGAACTTATTGGAATCTAGGCCTTTCAATATCAGAGGTGCTCCTGGGATTTGGTCTACCGTAGAATTATAGGTTTCTACCTTTTTGTCATGAGCTTCGATTTTCTTCTTCCCTGATTCTATCCGTTTTGTCAACTTTTCGAGTATCTTTATGATCTCGGGGGGCTATGTTCATTTGACCTTCCTATGAATAGGCAGGGCGCATCCACCTCGTTCATTTTTGCCTGATCTTCCTCGGTCACCAAGCACCGAAGATAACTGGCCACCCCACGGGGCGGAAAGAACTCGGGCATCCTCTGGAATGGTAAAAGATATGGAGCGTTTTCGATCAGGGTAAGCGCCCGGTGCGGGAAACCTATCGATCAATTTTGGACTAAAGGAAGTCCCGCTTGTATCGGAGGATGAGCTCTTCCTCGGTACCTCTAATTTACCGAGCCCGAGAACATCTTCCGTGGCTGCCGAATCCATACCATCGAAAAAGCCACAGAAAGGGTCTTTCGATCTATAATCTTTGTCCAGGGAACGTTCTTTTGCTATTTGGGCCTCGTTGAACATTGTTTCTGAGAAAGAGGGCAAATCAACCATCTCAATCGGACCGAATACTCCCAGCGGTGCTCTCCTCCTTTCTGGGGAAGCCTCAGTTCTTGTCTCCACCTCAGGTTCCCCAACTTGATGAAGATCCGCTTCACTAACCCTTGGTTCGGAGGCCCCTTTCCCTTCAGACTGTGGCGGCACAAGGTCAAAATCCTCTTCTTCCTCCTTAGACTCATCCCTCAATTGATGTAGCGAGTGCGAAGATAATACTCGATCACTAGCACTCCTCTTGGGATTACGAGCAAATCTTTTCCTTGGTCTCTTCTTCTCGAGGTCTGGGGAACTTGGGGCCTTTTTTCTTTTCTTCTCTTTATCCTGCTTTGAAACAGGGGCTCACTTGGAGCATCTTCGCCCATGGGTGGAGGTCTCATTTCAACATCCTTTGATAAACCTGTGAAACAGAAGCAAAACAAGTTAGAAATCGATAGCATAAAGAATTAAGCTCGAATGTAACTTATCTCACCATGAAGTCGGGCCTCCCACCAGCCTTTCAAAAGCTCGCGCCATGCGTGCTCGGAATATGGTTTTTTGGTTTACTATCTCCTCGACCCACTCTTTGAGATGAGGAACTACATCCGCCATCCGAGAAACAACTGCACCATAGAAAATAGATAAGAGAAAGGACAAAAGGGTAAACGGTAAACAATTTTTTTTTTTAAAAAGGCAGGATTATACTTACGCTTCATATTCCATTTCTCATGGAATAGCATATCCTCGTCCGGGATTAGATCCGATGTTTTCACTCGAACAAATCGACCCAACCAACCTCGATCTCGATCCTCATCAATACTTGAGAACGAGGATTTGCTTACCCGACGAGCAAGTTTTATCAACCCCCCTCAATAGAGTCGGGGACTGTATAAACGCATGAGATGATCGACAGTGAAAGGATACCCCTCGATCTTGATTATAATAAAACGGAGAAGGATAACTATCCTCCAGAAAGAAGGATGAATTTGGCCCAGGGCCACCATGTACCTTTTACAAAAGGCAATAATGACCGGGTCCAAAGGGCCTAACGTGAAGAGATAAGTGTAAACACTTAAAAAACCCTCCACGTGGGTAGTAATTGCTTCTTCGAGCACACGAACCACCACAAACTTGCCGACCCAGTTACAGTCTTCCTTGACTTTCTCGAGAACGCTGTCGGTAATTGAACAGATGTACCTCATGACCGGTTCGCACCGGCCGGTATTGAGGAATTTTTTTCAACCTTGAAATTGGCTCTGATTGAGCACCCCGTGGGTATAAACGCCATTAGAGGGGGTTCCGGTATAGGTTCCTCGGTGACGACAGGCGAAACATTCTCAGCAGGTTGAGAAGAAGAGGGAGTTTGTCTTTGAGGAACGGATTTTGAAGTCTTTGCCATTATTTTTGAATAGAGGAAGAAAGAAAAAGATGTTGATACAAAGGAATTATATTCGTAGATAGCTTGTGAAATATTTTCAGAAAACCAGAAGGCAAGAGGTCTTGAAGATAAGAATGATGAAGTTTTTTTAAAAAAAAGCACGAACGTTTGAGTACAAAGAATGAATAAGGGTATTTATAGTCTTTTAGAACGGCGGGTCGTATCCCAAAGCAGCAGAACATCAATTGGCATACATTTAATGCTTTAAAGGGCTTTTCAGATAGGATGTTTTCAATTTCCGTATTGCGTACGTCATGAGTCTATCGTCACTTATCAGAGTGAAAATCAGAAGCCTGTATGGTGAGAATCTGAGACTCATATCGTTTCTCATCGTTACTCTCCGAAAAATGAGAGGACTATTTGTATACGGTCGGAGTCGGGCCCAACTATATATGGTAGAAATCGGGCTCGACTCTATATGGTCAAAATCAGGATCGACTATTGCACGACAGGTTGGGTTCGTAATGCGTAAGATTGAAGAACGACCTCGAGTTTCATCGAAGTGGAACACGAGGCCAGAATGTCCGACCCCGAGAACACCAAGCCCGTGATCCAAAATCGATCCCGACTCCAAAAATGCCCGAGGGAAGATCACCGAACCTAAATAACGGGAAGCCAGAATATTCGTAATGAGACGAACATCGCGGCGGGAATCTCGTCCACAAATCAATGGAACCCCTTAATTAGCAAATAAGGAGATTTATTACCGTATATGGATATGTACCAAATATAGGATCCCCCTAATATATAAAGGGGGGTTTAATTATTTCTAAGACACTTTTCAATCATCGATAACGACAGCTATAGATTGTTCTCATGAATCATTTATTTCATTATCTTGGTCCAATTTCTATTATAATCAATCCCTGCCCAAGAAGGATCAATGAACGATCAACAGTGTCTAAACTTGGTTCTGAGGGTATGAATCCCTGAATTACGTGTTCTGTGATTAGTGTTGAGGTGACGCACATGCTAGGTGACGGGCGTGTGGGCGTATACAGTAGAATTTGTGACTCAGTCGATTCTGTAAAACTGTGTAGTCATCTTATCTGAATATTATTACTTTACTCTATGTGTTAGAGAATTTGAGTTGTGATTTATGTTGGAAATCATGTTTAGAATTTGTGTCGGTATTATTGGGACCCACAACAGTTGTTCTTTTGCTGTTGAGTTATTTGCTTAATTTGCAGTTATGCACTTAGTCGCAGTCATCATTACATATCATATCTCAATCTTTGTTATCATTTATTGTCACATCATGTATCATTGTTTTGGGCTAACTGGCACGAGTGTTGTGAGCCCGAGAGACTGGAGAGATTGATGACTGAGTGGGGCCGAGGGTCTATTTGTATGTGATATGATGGGATCGAGTTGCACGCCCGAGCATGTATTATTGACTCATGATAGGATCGGGCTGCATGCCGCATCCGGTATTATTAATTCATGCTGGGATCGGGCTGCATGCCACAATAGGTTTTATTAGTGCTAGGGCAGGATCTTCCCTTATGGAGTCTGACATACTAGCAGTGAGTGCAGGTACTGTACAATGCTGAGTGACTGAGTGAGATGAGCGAGAATTGAGACAGTCAGATTGAGTACGTGAGGTTTTCATTGTGTTGCATCACATATGACATGCACATTGACATATGGATGTAGAGATGTAATAATCCTCATATCAGTCATACTTGGCATATTTTATCTGTATTGAGTTTAACTGTTAAACCTGGAAGCATGCCTACATTCGTGCACTGTGTACCAAAAACAGATTATGAATTACTCTGAGATATTATTATCATATTTCCTGTCATTTTTGTACTGCTAAATTTCGTACTAGGACTGTATTGGTTGAGCTCGCCACTGCTTTCATCTCGAGGTTAGTGTTGTTACTTATTAAGTACATTAGGTCGGTTGTACTCATAGTACACTCTACACTTCGTGTGCAGATCCAGGTACTTCCAGGCATGGAGGTACTTCCAGGCTAGAGGTTACCAGTTTTAGTAGAGTCTTGTGAATTGGTATGGAGACATCTGTACTTATCTTCGAGAGGCTGCCGAACCATTAGTTTCACTTTCTTGTGTTCTTGTCGTGCGAATTTGTTGATTCCGGAAACTAAACTTCTGTTATTCTATTCTCTCACAGATGGTGAAGACACATGCTAGCGGATCGGGCAAATGGCCACAACTACCACTAGTTTGGGCCACGAGCGGCCACGACTGTGGTAGACGCCGAGGTGTAGCTCGTACAGCAGCTAGAGCAGCACTTGTCAATCCACCAGTTGCTCCAGCTCAGGAGCAGATTCCACATGTGGTTGAGATGGTGGGACCAGCTCAGGCACCAGTTGTGTCCATATTGATCCCAGGCCTTTAGGAGGCTCTACCCCAGATATTGACCGTTTGCACTAGCCTTGCTCAGGTGATTTCAGTTCAGGCCGTGCCAGCCACTTCTCAGGCCGAGGGAGGTACTCAAACTCCCACCGCCCGTACTCCAGAGCAGGTGGTGCAGGGACTTCAGACACCGAGGGTATTACCAGCCCAGCCGGTTGTAGTTGCTCAAGCCTAGACGGGTCCCATTATGAGTGATGAGGAGCAGAAGAGACTAGAGAGGTTTGGGAAACTCAAGCCTCCATCATTCAGTGGGGCTGAGTCAGAGGAAGCTCAGAACTTCTTGGATAGGTGCTTGTGGATTCTTCGCATGGCAGGTATTCTTGAGACTGGTAGGGTCTAATTTACTAGTTTTCACCTAACAGGGGCAGCCTTTAGATGGTGGGAGGCCTATGAGCGGAGCAGTTTGTGCAGTTTCAGGCAGGTCCCATTATTACTACTTTTGTCTATTCTTTTCTTGGAGAAGTTTGTGCCACCCACCTGTAAGGAGAAGTTGCGTAGGCAGTTTGAGCAGCTACGCTAGGAGGGTATGTCCATGACCCGGTATGAGATGAGATTTTCAGAGCTGGCTCATCACGCGATCTAGTTTGTTCCCACAGAGAGGGAGAGGATTAGGTGGTTCATTGATGGGCTCAACTATGGATTGCGCTTTGTTATGACTCGGGAGAATGTATCAGGTGCTATGTTCGTCGAGGTGGTTCATATTGCTCGGCGACTAGAGCTGGTCCATAGTCAGGAGCGTGAGGAGAGGGAGGCCAAGAGGGCTCGTGGTTTGGGTGGTTTCTACGGTGTTTCTTTTGGGGGTCAATTGCACCACAAAAGGGGTCATCCATATAGGCCTGCTCAGATGGCTTGTTCGGTTCATTGTGGAGCATTAGCTAGTCATGGTTCATACAGTGCTCGTCTAGGTCAGTCATCTCTCAGTGCCCTCCCAGCCTAGAGTTCATCTCATGCTCCATCAGTTCAGGGTTCATCTGTGCCAGGCCTCTCTAGTAGTTATTCTGGTTCTCAGGGTCTTCTTCAGTACTTGTCGCCATTGTCAGAGTGGGGTTGCTTTGACTGTGGAGAGTTTGGTCATGTGAAGTGGCATTCTCCCCGCCTTTTAGGAGGTCCAGTTCAGCAGAGGAGTCAGGCGGTGACTTTCGCACCAGTTATGTCACCACCCGCTCAGCCAGCTCAAGGTGGGGCTCAGACAGCTAGAGGTCGCCCTAAAGGGGGAAGCCGATCAAGTGGCGGTCAGGCTCGATTCTATGTTATTCCTGCCAGGCCAGAGGCTGCCCTTTCAGATATATTGATCACAGGTATTGACTCAGTATGCTACAGGGAGGCTTCTATATTATTTGACCCTAGTTCCACTTATTCGTATTTATCATCATATTTTGCTCGTTATTTGGATATGCCCCATGAGTCCTTAGTTTCACCTGTTCATGTATCTATGTCGCTGGGCGATACTATTGTTGGGGACCGTGTGTATCGGTCGTGTGCGGTGACTATTGGGGGATTGGAGACTAGAGTTGATCTCTTATTGCGTTAGTGTGCTTGATTTCAACGTGATTTTGTATATGGATTGGTTGTCCCCATGTCATGCTATTCTGGATTGTCACGCTAAAACCGTGACATTGGCGATACCGGGATTGCCGAGGATTGAGTGGAGAGGTTCTCTAGATTATGTTTCCAGTAGGGTGATTTCTTATCTGAAATCCTAACGGATTGTTGGGAAGGGGTGTCTGTCATATTTGTATTTTGTGAGGGACGTTGGTGCTGATACTCCTACTATTGATTATGTTCCGGTAGTGCAAGACTTTTTGGATGTTTTTCTTGTGGACCTGCCGGGCATGCCACCTGACAAGGATATTAGTTTTGGTATTGACTTGGTGTTGGGCACTCAGCCCATTTCTATTCGTCCGTATCGTATGGCACATATAGAGTTGAACGAATTTAAGGAGCACTTCAAGAGCTTCTTGATAAGGTGTTCATTAGGCAAAGTGTGTCTCCTTGGGGTGCACCTGTTCTGTTTGTGAAGAAAAATGATGGTACTATGCGGATATGCATTGACAATAGGTAGTTGAACAAAGTTACAATTAAGAACGAGTATCCTTTGCCGCACAATGGTGTTCTCTAAGATTGATTAGAGGTCTAGATATCACTAGTTGAAGATTCGGGACTCGGATATTCTGAAACAACATTTAGGACCCGCTATGGTCACTATGAGTTCCTTGTGATGTCTTTTGGGCTGACCAACGCCCCAACAACATTCATGCATTTGATGAATAGTGTATTCTAACTGTATCTTTATTCATTTGTCATAGTATTTATTGATAATATCGTGGTGTACTCACATAGCCAGGAGGAGCATGCACATCATTTGAGGAATGTACTACAATGGTTGAGGGAGGAGAAGCTTTATGCGAAGTTCTCCAAGTATGAGTTTTGGCTCAGTTCGGTGGCATTCTTGGGGCACGTGGTGTCCAGTGAGGGGATCCAAAGAAGATAGAGGCGGTTCAGAGTTGGTCCAGGCCGTGTTCAGCTATTGAGATTCAGAGTTTTCTCGGCTTGGCCGGATATTATCATCGCTTCGCAGAGGGTTTCTCGTCCATTGCAGTGCCTTTGACCAGGTTGACCCAGAAGGGTTCTTTCAGGTGGTCGGATGAGTGTGAGGAGAGCTTTCAGAAGCTCAAGACTGCCTTGACCACGGCTCCAGTTCTAGTTTTGCCTTCAATGTGGGTTTCTCATACAGTGTATTGTGATGCTTCTTGGATTGGTATCGGGTGTGTCTTAATGCAGGAGGGTAGAGTGATTGCTTATGCTTCGCGCTAGTTGAAGCGTCATGAGAAGAACTACCATGTTCATGATTTGGAGTTGGCAGCCATCGTTCATGCTTTAATGTTTTGGGGGCATTATCTCTATGGTGTGTCTTGTGAGGTATTTACGGATCATCGGAGTATCCAACACTTGTTCAAGCAAAAGGATCTAAATCTTAGGCAGCGGAGATGGTTGGAGCTGCTAAAGGACTATGATATTACAATTCTGTATCATCTCGGGAAGGCCAATGTGGTGGTCGATGCCTTAAGTAGAAAGGCAGTTAGTATGGGTAGCCTTGCATGTATTCCTATTGTGAGAGACCGCTTGCATCAGTGTTCAGGCCTTGGCCAATCAGTTCGTGAAGTTGGATGTTTCAGAGCCCAGTCGAGTTCTAGCTTGTGTGGTTTCTCAGTCTTCCTTATATGATTGCATCAGACAGCGTCATATGATGACCCCCATTTGCTTGTCCTCAATGACACAATTTAGCACGGTGATGCCAAAGAGGTTATTATTGGGAATGATGGGGTGTTGCGGATGCAGGGTCGGATTTGTGTGCCCAATGTAGATAGGATACGTGATTTGGTTCTTGAGTGTCCCACTGTTCGCGGTATTCCATTCCTCTGGGTGCTGCAAAGATTTATCAAGACTTAAGGCAGCACTATTGGTGGAGAAGGATGAAGAAAGATATAGCGGGGTTTGTAGCTCAGTGCCTAAATTGCCAACATGTGAAGTAAGAGCATCGGAGACCGAGCAGATTGCTTTAGAGTTTTGAGATTCCAAAGTGGAGATGGGAGCACATCACCATGGATTTTGTAATTAGGCTCCCACGGACTTTGAGGAAGTTTGATGCTATTTGGGTGATTGTGGATCGGTTGACCAAGTCCGTGCATTTCATTCCAGTTTGGACTACCTATTTTTTAGAGTGGTTGTTTAAGATCTACATTTGCGAGATTGTTCGCCTTCATGGTGTGCCGGTGTCCATCATTTCGGTCGGGGCACGCAGTTCGCGTCGTATTTCTGGGGGGCAGCGCAGTGAGATTTAGGCAAACGATTGAGTTAAGAACAACATTCCACCCTTAGATGGATTGATAGTCCGAGCACACTATTCAGATATTG
Organism: Nicotiana obtusifolia; assembly: GCA_002018475.1. Taxonomy (NCBI): domain Eukaryota; kingdom Viridiplantae; phylum Streptophyta; class Magnoliopsida; order Solanales; family Solanaceae; genus Nicotiana; species Nicotiana obtusifolia. The sequence continues at coordinate 13,137 of MCJB01050880.1, read as the reverse complement.
GATGATATGCTACGCCCATGTTTCATGGATTTTGGAGATTCTTGGGATCATTTTCTGCCGCTTGCGGAGTTTGCCTACAACAACAGCTACCAATCGAGCATTCAGATCGCTCCGTATGATTCTTTGTATAGGAGACAGTGTCGGTCTCCGATAGGTTAAGCCGGGTGAGGCTAGGCTATTGGGTACTGACTTGGTTCAGGATGCTTTGGAAAAGGTTAAGTTGATTTAGGATCTGCTTCACACATCGCAGTCTAGACAAAAGAGTTACACCGATCAGAAGGTTCGTGATGTTGCTTACATGGTGGGAGAGAAGGTATTACTCAGAGTTTCACCCATGAAGGGTGTTATGACGTTCGGGTAGAAGGGCAAGTTAAGCCCTCAGTATATTGGGCCTTTTGAGGTGCTTGAGGATTGGAAAGGTGGCTTACAGGCTTGCATTGCTGCCTAGTCTATCGAGTGTTCATCCAGTGTTTCATGTTTCCATGCTCCGGATGTATGTCGGTGACCCAGCTCATGTTTTGGACTTCAATACGGTTAAGTTGGATGGTGATTTGACTTATGACGTGGAACCAGTGGCTATTTTGGATCTGTAGGTTCGAAAGTTAAGGTCAAAGAACAAAGCTTCACTGAAGGTGCAGTGGATAGGTCAGCCAGTCGAGGAGGCTACCTAGGAGATCGAGCAGGAGATGCAGAGCAGATATCAACGCCTATTTGAGACTCCATGTATGATTCTAGTCCCGTTCGAGGACGAACGTTTGCATAAGAGAGGGAGGATATAACTACTCAATCGGTCGATTTGAGTGTTGTAGCCCCGTTCCCCCATTTACTGCTTATTCTGTGCCCAATTGTTGTTATGTGACTTGCCAGGGTGGTTGGTTTAGTTAGGAGGATGCTTTAGAATGAAGTGAGACACTTAGTCCCAAAGTTAGAAGCCGAAGTTGAAAGAGTTGACCAGATGTTGACTTATGTATAAATGGCTCCGATATGGAGTTTTGATGGTTCTGATAGCTTCGTAAGGTGATTTTGGACGTAGGAGTGTGTCCGGATATTGATTTGGATGCCCATAGATGATTTTGGCTTGAATCGGCGAAAGTTACAAAAATAGAACTTTGGAGAGTTGAGAAGTTTGACCGAGTTGACTTTATAATTACCAGGCTCGGATTTTGGTTCCGGAAGTTGGAATAGGTCCGTTGTATCAATTATGACTTGTGTGTAAAATTTGAAGTTAATCGGAGTTGGTTTGGTATGTTTTGGCATCAGTTTTGATCGATGTGCGATTTGTGGTTGTAGTGTTGTTTGATGTGATTTGACGCATCAAGTAAGTTCGTATGATATTTTTGGACTGGTTGGTATATTTGGTCGAGATCCCGGGGGCATCGGCTGTGATTCGGATCATGTTCGGCGGATTTTTGAACTTGGAGGGACTGCTGATTTATTTGTTGCTAGTTTCCTTGTACGCGATCGCGAGTGGAAAATTGCGATCGTGAAGAGTATTATTGGAAGATGGGGATTTTGTTCTATGCGTTCGCGAGAGAGTGTCTGCGATCGCGAAGCTTGGGCTGTCAGTGAATCATGAACGCATGGGTTAAGTCGCGTTCGCGAAGAGGAAAGGAAGAAGTTGGGGTCCACGCATTTTGTTTTTCGCGATCGTGTGAGGAGGTTCCCGATCGCGTAGTGTGATGAGCCTGTGAGTCCCGTTCACGTGGGGTTATTCACATTCGCGAAGAGTTATTTTGGGAGCCTCTGAATTTGTGTTTCGCGATCGCAAAGCATTTCGTGCGATTGCGAATAAGAGCATTTGGGCTGACTTTTAAATATAAAAAACGAGGGTTAGAGTTATATTTCATAATTAGACTTTGGGAGCTCGGTTTGAGGTGATTCATGGAGGAATTTTAAAGGAATTGATTGGGGTAAGTGATTCTAACTCGTATTTTGTTAATATACATGCATTTATCATTGTTTTTATCATTTAATTGGTGTTTGGGGTTGGAAAAAATTGGGAAAAATTGTAGAAATTTCATAGGCTTAAAATTGAGGATTTGAAGGTCGAGCTGTGGTCGGAATTGAGTAATTTTGGTATAAGTGGACTCATGGTTGAATGGGTGTTCTGATTTTGTTAATTTTGTTAGATTCTGAGACGTGGGCCCCAGGTTCACATTTTGACTTTTGTTAAAGAACAAAGTTTTATCATATGGAACTGATTCCAATAGCTTGTGTTGATTGTATCGAGTTGTTTATGGCCTGATTCGACGTGTTTGGAGGCTGAATCGCGAGGCAAGGGCTTGTTGGAGTAGAGATTTGCACGGTTTGAGGAAAATAACACTTCTAAACTTGGTTCTGAAGGTATGAATCCCTGAATTACGTGTTGTGTGATTGGTGCTGAGGTGACGCACATGCTAGGTGATGGGCGTGTGAGCGTAGATCGTAGAAATTATGGCTCAGTCGATTTCGTAGAACTGTGTAGTCGTCTTATCTGAATATTATTATTGTACTCTATGTGTTAGAGAATTTGAGATGTGATTTATGTTAGAAATCATGTTTAGGCTACGTGCTGGTACTATTGGGACCCACATCAGTCGTTCTTTTGCTATTGAGTTATTTGCTTAATTTGCAGTTATGCACTCAGTCGCATTCATCATTGCATATCATATCTCAGTCTCTATTATCATTTATTGTCACATCATGTATCTTTATTTCGGGCTGACTGGTACAAGTGTTATGAGCATGAAAAACTGGAGAGATTGATGACTGAGTGGGGTCGAGGGCCTATTTGTGAGTGATATTGATGGGATCGGGCTGCATGCCGCAGTGGGTAACGCCCGAGCAGGTACTATTGACTCGTGATGGGATTGGGCTGCACACTGCATCAGGTATTATTAGTTCATGATGGGATCGGGCTGCACGCCGCAGCATATTTTTTTAGCGTATGGTAGGATCCGCTCCTTTGGAGTCTGACATAGTAGCAGTGAGCGCAGGTACCATATAGTGCTGAGTGACTGAGTGTGATGAGCTTGAATTGAGAAAGCCAGATTGAGTACTCTAAGAGTTTGAGTATGTGCGGTTTTCATTGAGTTGCATCACACGTGACATGCACATTGACATGTAGATATAGAGATTTAATATTCCTCTTATCAGTCATACTTGGAATATTTTATCTGTATTGAGTATAACGGTTAAACATGGAAGCATGCCTTTATTCATGCATTGTGTACCAACATATAATGAATTACTTTGAGATATTATTGTCATATTTCCTGTCATTTTTGTACTGTTAAATTATGTATTTGGACTGTATTGGTTGAGCTCATCACTGCTTTTAGCTCGAGGTTAGTCTTGTTACCTATTTAGTACATTGGGTCGGTTGTACTCGTACAACACTTTGTACTTCGTGTGTAGATCCAGGTACTTCTGGGCACGGAGGTTGCTAGTGTTAGAGCTTATTCAGTTCGGAGACTATCGAGGTAGTTTCCTTCGCGTCCGCTGACCTTGACTCTACCCCTTTTTCTTTAAGTTTATTTGTACTGTTCTATCTTTCTAGACAATGTTTAGAAGTCAGACTATGTTGTCAGTTAGATGCTCATGTACTCAGTGACACCCGAATTTTAGGGGATATTGTATTGAGTTGCGGTATTTTCTTATCAGTATTTATGAGATTTTTTATTTTGAGCTTATATTACTATGTTTTCCAAATTTAAAGATGCGTGATTATATTTTGATTGTCGGCTTGCCTAGTATTGCTATAGGCGCCATCACAACATGTGATATTTGGGTCGTGACACTTTCCCAATACTTTCTTTCATTCAAAACACATATAACGACTACATCAACTATATACTCAAGTCACTCCAATAATTTTCAGCCACAACATAACTTAAAAAATTACCGAATAGTCGATACAACAACAATAATGTTAAAATACGATTTCTCGCTATTAACTCCATAATTCTCATCCCGCAATTTAGCTATGACCTAGACAAATTTAAATATACCAATGAGAGGAAAATTCTTACCTTATTTTCTAAGAAATATTCTTATTCCACCTTACTTCGCATCAAAGAAAGCCCGGATTAACCAAAGCGCCAAAACGGAACAACGAGATCGAGGTGGTGCGCAAAACCCGTACATTGATGTTGTGAATATTACATTTTCCTTCCATAAAAATGCAAGTGTCCTTACTGCTATAACAATTAGTTATCTTGTGTTGCAACTATACAAATATAAGCTATCATTTCAACATAGTTGTTTGCCTTCATAAAAGCCAAGAAAGTGATATAAGGTCTTAAGTAAAATTTTCCTCTTTACACGTGTCATCCCTAGGTCAACCTTTCATTGCATGATGACGCAAATACTTTTTTGCATGTATGGATATGTAACACATACTTCCACTTGTCCACATCCCACATGGCTTATGTCCACATACTACTTATTCAATAGTCCTAGTTAATTTCTTGTCTTACACTACAATCTTCCATTTAACCAACTACACATATAATTAATTTATGGATCTCATTTCACTTAAATACTAATCACTTTTAACCTACTTCATATATCCTACTATCATGGTCATGTGGCATGGTGCTAGTTCATAAATGCGGGGTATTATGGCTTGGAACGTATTTTATCCCAAAATATCAAACTTCGACGAAACTCGTTTTCTTTGATTTGTTTACCCTCTGACCTTCGCGACTCCTACTTATCACTTGTTATAAATAGCATACATACTTATAATCTCAAAATAATCTTTTCATTGAACTTGTTTCAATTATCTTACGAATAATCCAACATACAAAAGTACGGGATGTAACAGGTTTTTGGCTCGTTCGCTTAGGAATTCTCGAAAGTGCCCATTGTTGAACAATCAAGCTATTCTTCTCTTAGTTGTTGGCAATCTTTGGTCCTATGACCGTGAGTACCGTGGTACTTACACACCAAACTAGGATCTCTCTGGGTACGGGATTGACAGGTCGCTTGGGTGTAGGGAGGCACCACGAATATTGGAGTGTAATTTCAACGTGGACGCTGCAAGTATAGTGTCGGCCGTAGGGCGCATCAAAGAGACTAAGTGGCCAAGATCATTGCATTCCAACACTACCCAAAGAGATCCTAGTTTTGTGTGTAAGTACCACGATACTCACAGTCATAGGACCTAAGATTGCCAACAACTAAGAGAAGAAGTAGCTCGATTGTTCAACAATGGGCAACTTTGAGAATTCCTAAACGAGCGAGCCAAAAACCACTTCAGAAATAGGGAGGCCAACAAACAGGTCGAACAAGAGGAGCCTTAGCATGTAATCAACATGACCATTGGTGGGATTTGATGTCCCCCAAGGGCCAATGATAAAGCGCACCAAAGTTTCTATCACGAGAGAAAAATGCACCCTGGATTACGTCTCGGAAGGATCCATCTCGTTCAGTGAAGAAGACGCCGAGGGCATCGTACAACCTCAAAACGATGCACTGGTAATATCCATACTTATCTGGTTAAATGTGTGTTGATTGATCTAGGTAGCTCGGCCAACATCATCAAATCAAGGGTTGTAGAACAACTGGGGTTGCAAGATCAAATCATGATCGAAGGGGATATGAGGTACAATGCGTTATTTGGAGGCCGTGGGTTCACAACATGAGAGTTGCGCCTTCGACTTTACACCAATCGCTAAAATTTACCACTCCAGGAGGAGTCAAAATAGTTTAAGGAGAACAGACAGCCGCAAAGAAAATGTTCGTTGTCGATGAAGTGATTCTGGTGCCAGTAGTTTCAACATCAAAAAATAGGGAACCGACAAAAGAAGAAAAAATTAAATAGAAATTAATGATACCAGCCTCAGTGAAGCCGGAAAACCAGAAGGAGCACGGAGCGAATGATGAGGATGATTACACCGTCCTGAGATCTTTCATAGCACCCGATGACACTGACGCCACCAAATCGATGATCGAGTAGTTTGAGCAAGTTATATTGATCGAGCACCTACTGGATCGAAAGGTATACCTAGACACGGGATTAACCCCTAAGCTCAGGAAAAAACTTATTGATTTTCTTAAAGCTAACACTGATTTCTTTGCCTGGTCCCATCTAGACATGACAGGGATTCCACCAAAGGTAACCACTCATAAATTGAGCTTGCATCTGAAGTTCCATCCAGTTAAGAAGAAGAGAAGGTCACAGTCCGAGATCAAACACGCATTCATCAAGGACAAGGTATCTAAACTTATGATAATAGGTTCCATCCGGGAGATTAAATACCAGGATTGTTTAGCTAACATAGTAGTCATGCCTAAAAAAGGAAATAAAGTTAGGATGTGTGCAGATTATAAGGATCTAAACAAGGCTTGTCTGAAGGACTCTTTACCTTTGCCTAACATTGATTGAATGATCAATGCAACGACCGACACGAGATATTAAATTTTCTCGACGCTTATTGCGTGAACAACCAGATTCGGATGGATCCGTGCGATCAAGAAAAGACTTCTTTCATAGCAAAATTCGGCACCTATTGCTATAACGTAATACAGTTCAGATTAAACAATACCGGTGCCACACACCAATGCCTAGTCAACCGAATGTTTGAGGAACAAATAGGGAAATCAATGGGAGTTTATATTGATGATATGTTGGTTAAGTCCCTGCGATCAGAGGACCATTTGAATCATTTTCAGGAAACCTTCGATATATTGAGGAAGTAAAACATGAAGCTAATCCCAGAGAAGTGTTCATTTGGGGTTAGATTGGACAAGTTTCTCAGATTCATCGTATCTAACCAGGGAATAGAGATCAACCTAGATAAAATAAAGGCCATTGAGGACATCACCGTAGTCGACAACATCAAGGCAGTACAAAGACTAACTAGGCGAATAGCCGCATTGAGCCAGTTCATTTCGAGATCGTTGGATAAGAGCCATTAGTTCTTCTCACTATTGAAAAAGAAGAACAACTTCTCTTGGACCCCGGAATGCCAGCAAGGTTTTGACGAACTCAAGCGATACCTATCGAGCCCCCCTTGCTGCACACTCCGAAGGTGGACGAACAGTTGTACTTCTACTTGGCGGTTTCCGAGGTGGCGGTAAGTGGTGTCCTGGTTCAGGAAGAAGAAGGTACGCAATTTCCTATTTATTATGTTAGTAGAACCCTAGGCGACGCTAAAATAAGGTATCCTCAACTGGAAAAATTAGCACTCGCGCTACAAAGCACTTCTAGAAAATTTAAAATGTACTTTCAATGCCACCCCATATGTGTCGTGACCTCCTATCCACTAAGGAATATCATGCATAAACCCGACCTCTTGGGCCGATTGGCCAAATGGGCCGTAGAAATTAGCGGCTATGATATCGAGTATAAGCCCTAGACCGCCATAAAATCTCATATTTTGGCAGACTTTATGGCCGACTTTACGCCGACCTTGATACCCGAGGTGGAAAAGGAGTTACTGCTCACTTCGGTATCAACTCGAGGATATGGACCCTATTCGCGGACGATGCCTCCAATGCAAAGGGGTCCAGGCTCGATATCATATTGAAACCACCTACAGGTGACGTAATTAGGCAGTCTATTAGAACTGTATAATTGACTTACAACGAAGTCGAGTGTGAGGCTATGATTGCAGGTCTAGAACTGGGTAATAGCTTGGGGGCGTGATCAAAGCCACCTGTGACTCCCTCTTTGTCGTAGATCAAGTCAATGGAACGTTCGAAGTAAAAGAGGATCGGATGCGGAGGTACTTAAACAAGTTGCGGGTGAACTTACACCAATTCAAGGAATGAACTCTACAACACGTACCTCAGGATCAAAATAGTGAGGTCGATGCACTGGCCAACTTGGGGTCGTCTGTCGACTCTGATGAATTTGACTCGGGGGCAGTGGTACAACTGATGAACTCGATGGTAGAAGACGCCAAGGTAAACTGGACAAGCTTGACTTGGGATTGGAGAAACAAATACATAGACTACCTGAAGACAGGAAAATTGCAATTGGATTTCAAATAATCGAGAGCCCTGTGCACCAAAGCTGCTAGGTTTAGCTTGGTAAAGGGGAAACTGTGCAGAAGATCCTTTTTCGGCCCACAAGCTAGGTCCTTGGGTTCGGGAGACACCGACTATCCATGAAAGAAGTCCACGAGGGCACTTGTGGGAACCATTCGGGAGCAGAATCCCTGGTCCGGAAGTTAATCAGAGCCTATTACTATAGGAGCGAGATGGAGAAAGATGCAAAAGACTTTGTACGAAAATGCAATGAGTGTCAAAGACACACCCCAATGATTTATCAACCGGGAGAGATGCTTCACCCAGTCCTATCACCATGGCCGTTTATGAAATGGGGGATGGAAATCGTCGGTCCCTTTCCATGGGCGCCTCATAAAGCCCAACACATACTACTCATGAAAGATTAATTCTCCAGGTGGGTCGAGGCTCAGGCGTTCAAAAAGGTTCAGGAGAAAGAGGTTATCGATTCATCTGGGATCACATAATATGTCATTTTAGGATACCGGTCGAGATCATTTGCGAGAACGGAAAGTAATTTGTCAGCAACAAGGTAAGTAGGTTTTTCGAGGACCGCAAAATCAAAAAGTTATTACCAGAACCTTACCACCCTAGTGGGAACGGACAAGCAGAGTTAACGAGCAAAACTACACTCCAAAACTTGAAAAGGAGACTGATCGATTCAAAGGGAAAGTGGAAAGAAATCTTGCCCGAAATCTTGTGGTCATACTGAACGACTTCGAAGTCAAGTATTGGAGCGACCCAGTTTTCTCTAGTCTACGGCATGGAAGCCATAATTTTGATCGAGGTGGGGAACTGAGCCTTAGGTTCCAGTATGCTACTGTAATGTCAATTGACGAGGCCATGACCACCAGTTTGTACATATTGGCGAGAGGTGAGAAGTTGCCCTTGTCCGGTTGGCTGCCCAAAAGCAGGGAGTAGGGAGGTACTACAATCAAAGAGCTAACCTCCGACATTTCTAAGTTTGGGACTTGGTGTTAAGGAAAGTAACGCTACATACCAAGAACCTAAACGTTGGGAAGCTAGGCCCAAACTGGGAAGGACTGTATAGAGTTTCCAGAATAACCAGGAAAGGTTCGTCTGAACTGGAGTCGGGAAACGGTGTACAACTACCAAACAACTGGAACGTGGCACACTTAAAGTGGTACTACTGCTATGTTATGAGCATAATTACCCTTTGAAATTTGTTATACTAACTTATGTAGGTACTCGGCCGAGGGCAAACGTGACAATTAGGTTTGTTTTTTTGGTTAAATATATGTTTTATTAATAGAATCAAAGGGTCATTTCCTAGTCATAGAAAGAGAAACTCTAGAGACTTAACAAAGAAAAGGTGAACAGACGCTTTTCTTCGCCGGTGCCGGCACTGGCCGGTGAAGTCAGTGAACTGGCCACTCATTACCTGCAGAAATCAAAGACTATCTCAAGTTCAACGGTCACTACTGGAAAGAGAAACAGAGTTGACTAGAGAGAGAATCACCATCTTCTTCGAAGCTCACCAACGGTCACTAATGGCGACGCCGGCCGGCGAATTCCCGGCTGGCCAAACCTCGTCGCTCACACACCCTACTCACCCAACCCAAAACACCAACATATCCCTTCCCCAACCTCTGGATTTCACTAAAATCCTAAAACCAGCAACCTTAAATAGTTCGAACACAAAAAACCCTAGCCAACAAACTGACCCAATCACTTTCCGGCGAGCTACCTATCTGCATGGCCAAGCGATTGTGAAATTTACCGAAGCAGAAGTCACTCGCATGAACCACATTGAGGGTCTACAATTTGCGGTTCTAGGGAAGTTCTCCTATGTCTGGCCAGAGATTCAAGAACTCAGAAGAATCATACCGATACAGTGTGGTATCAAAGGGGATTGCAACATCGGCTACTTTAGAGACAAATTAGTCCTCATCAGATTAACACTTTGGGAGGACTTCATCAAGCTCACCTCCAAAAGTACATACTACCTAAAGGCTAAGGATGGTTTCGAATATCAGATGAGGCAACAAATTTATGATACAAAATTCAAGATGGGTGAGGAAACGCCAATGGCGATGGCGTGGATTTCTTTTCCACATCTATTGCCCACTTACTTCGTTAAAGAGTGCCTATTCTCGCTTGCATCAGCTGTGGGCAAACCAGTTCACCTCGATTTGGCCACAATCAACAAGACGAGGCCTAGTTGTGCAAGAGTTAAAGTCTTGGTAGACCTGTTGGCTGATTTACCCAAAAAAGTCAGGTTGGATATAGAGAATGAAGCAACTGGGGAAATCAGAACAGAATGGGTTAGAATACAGTACGACTATCTCCCTAAATACTGTAAAGAATGCAAATTGCAAGGACACGACATGCTTGAATGCCGGAAACTTCACCCGGAATCATATAAACAAACTGATCACACTCAGATCAAAGCATCTGATCAAATAAAAATCAAAGGCAAAGCAGTGGATACAGGAAGCAAGCAAAAACAGGAATCAGCCCCCATAATGATTTTATCCAGCGGCAAAGTTGTGGGCAAAGCAGCTCAACAATGGCAAGAGATAAAAGAAAATCGTACACAGGCAAAATGAAACCCAAAGAAGGAGCCCAAAAAACAGCTGCCAATAAGGAACAACATTTCAAAATGGCTAACATGTTTGATGCTCTCGACTCTGATAATATGGATTGCCCAAATCTGAACTCTAGTGCTCCAAACACTAGCCAAACTGATATGGTTGCTCCATCCAACAATAAAACTCTGAAAACAATGAACAAAGATAATAATGCCACTGGCCAAAACCTTGTGTTGGAAGCTGCTGAGATTGGCTCCAAATCCTTAACAAATACACAAAGTAGATGTCCTGTGGTTGGCTCAATGGGCAATGAAAGAAAAGGGAATGCCACGAATCAAAGGTTCTTTGGTGATGCTACTGTGTCTGGGAATGCAGAAATCACTGCTGGAAATGCAGAAAGCACTGATATGCTTACCTTGCCCAATTTGGCTTCTCTGAAAGTGCAGGACAAAGAAAGAGTTTTTGCTGCTGTGAATAGAGAGGCACAAATTAGAATATTGGAAGCTGCTGTGATTGACTGCAATGATCAGAGTTTTCTTGATGAAGCTGTTGTGTCCGGAAATGAGGAAAACACTGTTGGGAATGTAGCAACCAATGATATGGTCATCATGTCCAGTAATCCTCTGAAAGTGCAGGACAATGGGAATAAAATGGACATCACTAATCAGAGGTCTGTTTCTGCAGCTGCTAAGGCTGGTGAGGCACAAATCAACTGTCCCACAACAGCAAGCCCTACTGAAGCTGACTTTGGCAAACTGATCCCAAAGATCCCAGCCCTGAACGAAATAAACAGCTGTAATGACTCACTTTATTTCCCCGAATTTATTTCATTTATTATATTATGAGAAATTAAGTCGAGTTAAATCTACTCGAAGTAATTGAAGGGATATGAGACACATAGTCTCATTTAAGAAAGTCTAAGCCGCTAAAGTCAACCACGAGATTGACTTTTGAGTTAGAAGGCTCGGATTTGAAATCCGACGACTCGAATAGCTTCGGGATAGTATATATGACTTAGACGAGCGACCGTAATATATTTAATAGACCACGAACAACGTGAAAATTGAATCGAGGAAGTTTGAATTTCCGGTTGATAGGTCAAATTTTGATCCGGAAGTCGGAATGAAATTCCGACTATTGCTGTAGGTTCCTTATGTAATTTTGGACTTGCGTGCAAATTTTTAGACCATTCGGATTTCGTTTGGTCGAGTTCGGATCGAAGGCTCGAATTGAGGATCCTTAGAGTTTATCGAATTGCTTTTAATGCAAATTCTATAAAACGATGTTCGTTTTATTGTTCCAATGATTGGAACAAGTTTGAATGAGGTTATTGAACATGTGTGCATGTTCGAATGAAGTCCCGAGGGTCTCGGGTGAATTTTGGATCATTAACAGGACTTAGTTTCTCGCTTCATGAAGCGACAAACGTCGCGTCTCTGGTATAATTGAAATTTGAATAAGTAAATGAACTCCAAATTCAGTTTTGTTTAAAGCATTAGATTCGTATCAAAATTTCGGAGCCGTAGCAAAAGGAATCGTCTAAATCGAACTCCGTATGAGAAAGTTAGGCTTATTTTTGTAACAAGGAAGAAATCTGCCAAAATGGCAGATTCGCGATCGCGAACTGACCGCGAATCAGTTTCGCGAATCGCGAAATTTGGCCTGGAGGTCGCGAAATTGGGCAGAAACTTGGGTTTCCTTTCTGCTGACTTCGCGATGGATTTGCTGACCGCGAAATAGCTTCGCGAAACGCGAAATCTGACCTGGAGGTCGCGAACACGGACAGAAACTTGGGTTTCCTTTTGCTGATTTCGCGATGGGAAGTGCGAATCGCGAAAGGATTTCGCGAAACGCGAAATCCCACTAAGGGGTCGCGAATTTGCTGTTTCTTCAGCATTTTGGCCAACTTTTTAGCTACTATAAATACAAAGCTAGGGTTCATTTGGGGCATATCAGCAACATAAAACTCGATACCCACTAAGCAAAAACCCTAGCAAACATAAAGAATCACTCAAATCAACCCTCAAACCTACATGCAATCAAGATTTCGAGATTAATCTTGCAAGAAAAGAGGGTTGAACTAGCTTAGAACGTTTGGAGGCTTTGAGAAGGAGATTGAAGTACGGTTTGGAACAAATAGGGAGGGAAACTTAAGAGAATCATCGGGTAAGTGTTTCATACCCTAAAATCCCTCTTAGATTTATGTTTCCTATACTTAACCCCATTCTAAACCCACGAAATTGTGGAAAGGAAGAACCTAGGGTTCTTCTCTATTTCTAAAATTATGAAATTGGGGGTTAGAGTCAATCCCATGTTGGATTTTGACGAAATTAAGATGTATAGACCCACATTGTAATGGGTAATTACATTTTACAAATATCGAACGGTTTCGATACATGGGCCCCACTATTGACCAAGAGTCAAATTTCGGGAATTTGCCCATAAGACGTATAAATTTAAATGGAAATCAATTTCCATTGCGATTATTGAATCCGATATATTGTTGTGAATAGATTTGGAGCCTTTGGACGCGAGGTGTCAAGGCTAAGGTTTATTGAAAACCTTAAATCGTTGCCGAGCAAGGTAAGTG
>MCJB01050879.1:0-40179 GCA_002018475.1 Nicotiana obtusifolia | reverse complement strand
AAGTCATGCAGTTATTAAGGTCAGTGGTGGAAGAAGGCCATGCCGAGGTCAACTCAACAAGCTTGACCTAGGATTGGAGAAATAAATACGTGGAATATCTTAGTTCAGGCAAATTGCCATCCGATCCCAAGAGACAAGGGTGTTACGCACAAAGGCGGCCCGATTTTGCTTGGCCGACGATGGAACTTTATACAGAAGAACATTCGGAGGTCCTCTCACCATATGCCTTGGACCTGGAGACACCGAGTACATCTTAAAAGAAATACACGAAGGAACTTGCGGCAACCATTCCGGTTCCGATTCATTGGTTCGAAAAATAATTCGGGCCGGCTATTATTTGAACGATATGGAAAGAGATGCAAAGGAGTTTGTACGCAAGTGCAACGAATGCCAAAGGCATGCACCGATGATCCACCAGCCCGGAGAAACACTACATTCGGTCTTATCGCCATGGCCATTTATGAAGTGGGGTATGGACATCGTCGGTCCCCTCCCTCGAGCGCTAGGTAAAGCTCAATTTATCCTTTTTATGACTGACTATTTTTCTAAGTGGGTGGAAGCACAAGCTTACGAGAAGGTCAGGGAAAAGGAGGTGATTGACTTCATATGGGACCATATTATTTGCCGGTTTGGGATGCCCTCAGAAGTCGTGTGCGATAATGGCAAACAGTTCGTCGGCAGTATAATAACAAAGTTCTTCGAAGATAACAAGATCAAGAGGAAATTGTCGATTCCATATCACCGCAGCGACAACGGTCAAGCAAAGTCGACCAACAAAACCATAATCCAGAACTTAAAGAAAAGGCTAGCCGACGCTAAAGGAAAATGGAGGGAGATGCTGCCCGAGGTTTTATGGGCGTATCGAACAACTGAGAAAACCAGCACCGGGGCCACCCCGTTCTCCTTAGTATATGCACCGAAGCATTGATACCGGTTGAGGTAGGCGAACCAAGCATCAGGTTTCGATATGCAACCGAAGAGTCAAACCGGGAAGCTATTAACGTCAGCCTAGAACTTTTGGATGAAAAGAGGGAAGCCGCTCTAGTCCGGATGGTAGCCTAGAAGCAAAAAATTGAGAGATACTACAATCGGAGAACCCGTCTCCGATATTTTAACGCTGGGGACTTGGTACTCAGAAGAGTTACGCCCAATACACGAGACCCCAACGAAGGAAAATTGGGACCGAACTGGGAAGGTCCCTACACTGTCTTGAAGGTCACCGGAAAGGGGTCTTACAAGCTCGGGACTAAGGATGGAAGGCAACTGCCAAATAATTGGAACGTGAGCCACTTGAAGCGGTACTATTGTTGAGGTAATTTATTTCATCTTTTCTTTCGTTTCGTTTGTTGGTACTAACACACGCAGGATGGATCGGTATCAAACCAGGAAACACAAGGCATTAGGACTGAAAGCACGCGTTGCACTCTTTTTCCCTTCGACCGATTTTGTCCCAAATTGGGTTTTACGGCAAGGTTTTTAATGAGGCAACCAGAAATCGTGCTAACATAGATCGGTCATTCATCAGAGTTCACAAATTTGATACTCGACTTTAATGTTATTTTCGAAATCTTCATCTACTTACTTCGATTTCAAGGGGACTTCACAAAGATCGCTAGGAACCAATGTAAGGGTCAAACGGTCAAAGGAACCGTACCCGAATAGATCGATCTGCCCCTCTTCAAGCAAAGATGTACGAGCATGAGGATATTAATAAAGTCTTTTCGGCACCAATATTGTGCTCCTAAGCCCAAGGGCTTCTTTTATTATCATCGCATTATCAAGAGCTTACATCGGTTAAATATTCACACTAAATTCAAAAGGAAGTAAGACCTAACAAGGCAAACCCCGAAATCGATTGCTAGGCCAAGGCCGTATTGAATTAACAAAACTCGAAGGGAAGTAAGACCGACTCAGGCAACCCCAGTTTATAAAAGGCTACGGCCAAACTAAGCTTCAAAGACGGTAGGGGCTTGCCAAGGCAAGACCTCGATTCTTTAAAAAAGGGCTAAAGCCAAATTAAATCATTGAAATTTGAAAAGGACCAAATTTTGCTAAAGCATGGTCCCGATTCCTTAATGGGCCCAAGACGCGCCAAGCTAAAAGGTTCGGGGATGAACAAAACCTATTAAGGCCACCCCGAACTTGAGATAAGGCTAAGGCCAAGTCGGTCTAAAATTTGTTAAAGACCGGCTCAGCTCGTTAACCGGCCGAGATTTGGACCATATTCGGTTGGTCATAGAAAAGAAATATTTATGAAGAAAATCTACGATCCTAGCGAAGGCAGGAAAGTTGAAAGATATGAAAATTATAGAACAAACTCAAACAAAATGGAGGAATCTTATATACAATGAGGAAATCCCTTTATACTTTCAGATTACAGAAATGACACTTCGTTCTATAAACAACGTCAGTCAGAACCGTCTTCATCTTCCTCGGGGAAAGCCTGCTTCCTAGCTTCGGCTTCGATCTTCGTTGCTTCATCAACTTCGGAGGATAGATCGAAACCTCGAGCTTGTAGCTCCTCGAGAACGGAGAGTCGGGTCTGGCACTTAGTATATTCAACCAGAATTTTCAATTGCTCCTGGGCGGCTTCGACGTCGGCTCTGTATTAAGCTATTAAATCATCAGCATTGGCCTTGGTGGTAGCAATCTGAGACTTTGTTGCTTGTAGCTCGTTGACCATAACACCCCGATCCTGGGTGAGCGACTCGACTTTGTGTTGAAGAGACTCGGTGCCTTTGGTCAAAGCTCTAATTTTCTCTTGAGCCTCCGAAACTTGCTCTTCTAAGCGAGCTTGGAGGGCTTCTTTTTCCGAAGTCAGAGTCTCAACCATGGTTTTCCACCCACTGGCTTCGGCCTTAGCCTCGTTTGCCTCAAATCGGAGCCGGTCTATCCGGTCGGTCTGCTGCCCCAGCTGGTCGATTACTTTGTTGTGCTCTCTCCACATGAAATCTAGCTCGGCCTTAATGTTCGACATCTCGCCTTCGAGCCGCTGACGTTGTGCCCATTCTTGTGTCATTCCTTCCCTTATCCGAAGGAACGCCTCATGGTGAAGCACCGAAGATTGCAAAGTATACATACTAAGACAGTCAGTGCAAATCTAGAAATAAGATTTTGAGTATCAGATAAAACTTATGAGAAAACATACCTTGTTCGATGCCTGCTGAGCTTCGTTAAATAAGCATGCCCAGTTTACTGCGTTCATTGCGGTTTGGTCCTCGTCAGTTACCAAGCAATGAAGATAGCTGGCCACACCTACTGGCACACCCAATACTCGAGCATCCTCGGGAACGGTGAATTTTATCACCCTCTTTCGATCAGGTTTGGAGCTCGGAGTTGGAAATCCGACAGACACCCCACTTGTCTCGGCGGGGGGACTCCTTCTTGGCATTTCGAGCCCGAAGGTATCAGCCGATGGCACCCCAGCGAAAAACTCTTCAAAGGCTCTAGCTGCAACCGGCCCTTTACTCGGTGTATGCGTTCTTGCAGTCTGAGCCTCATTCAGAGTTGCCTCCGAAAAAGAGGGTGATTCCATCATCTCCAGGAGGTCTGAGATCCCTTGTGCTGCTTCCCCCGCATCGGCCCGGACCCCGGTCCTCGTCCTCATCTCATGGTCTTCCACTTGAGGGATGCAAGCCTCACCGACCGCTGGCTCGGGGACTGTCCGAGGAGGATCGTTATTTGAAGTGTCGGGATCTCTTTCCTCCTCGGAACCATCACTTAGTTGGATGGCCGGATCGGTGACTATGAGTTTGCGAGCCCTCATCTTTTTCCTGCCTTTCCTTTTTTCGGGCTCTGAGGGACCGGGGATTTCTTTTCTCTTTTCCCCTCCTCCTTTCTCCGAGACAGAGGAGGGACCTTCCCTACCGGTGAGTGCCGACCTCAACTCGGCATCCTTCGATAGACCTACACGGAAAGGGAAAAAGAAACATTGTGATAACTTCGATTGCTTGAAATGACAAAGACGAGCATTGTTGGGCTCACCATGATTTTTGGCCTCCCAAAGGCCTTTAGATATTTCCCGCCAGGCTCGCTCCGAATAGGCCCTTTGAGCCACTACTCTCTGGACCCACTCCTCCAAATGTTGAATTGCGGCCGGCGTTTGGGAAACAACTGCACCTTACAAAACATATCGATTAAGCACTAGAAGGAAAGCAGTAAATGTTTTTAAGTAAAATGACGCTTACGTTTCAAGTTCCACTTTTCAGGGAACGGCATGTCTTCTGCGGGGATCAAGTCGGAGGTTCTTATTCGGACAAACCGGCTCATCCAGCCCCGGTCCTTGTCTTCATCGATGCTCGAGAACGGAGCCTTGCTGGCCCGGCGAGCAAGTTTTATTAGTCCCCCTCGGAACATCCGGGGACTGTATAATCGGAGTAGATGGTCAACGGTGAAGGGATGCCCCCCTTCAACCTTACTCACGAAGAAGCGGAAAAGATGAACTATCCGCCAAACGGAGGGATGAACCTGGCCCAGAGTAACATTATATCTTCTACAAAATTCGACGATTATGGGTCCAAGGATCCCAATATAAAAGGATAAGTATAGACGCTTAGGTAACCTTCCACATGAGTGGTAATCGACTCATTCGGAGAAGGGACTACCACATCTTTGTCGGTCCATTTGCACTCTGCTTTCACCCTGTCAAGGATTTTGTGGGTGATCGAGCTAATGTACATTGAGACCTGTTCGCCTCGGCCGGGTACTGAAGAAGGCTTCTCGACTTTGAAGTCAGATCCGATAAAACACCCAACAGGTATAAAGGCTTTCAAAGGAGGTTCCGCGGAGGTTTCCTTGACGTCAACCGGCTCAGCCTCTTCAGCGGGCTGAGAAGGAGAAGATTGTTGCTTCTGTGGAACGGACTTAGAAGTTTTTGCCATTGCAATTGAAGTAATAGTAGCGAAAAACAAAGGGTTATGATGCGCAAGAGAAGTTTTGTGGTGCAAAGATGCAGAGAACTAAAAGCGGTAAATTGTTGAGCAACGTAAAAATCTGGAACTTGAAGAATGAAGGAAGTATTTATACTTTCCCAAAAGCGGCGGTTTAGAGCACGAGGTAGGGTAGCATTAAATGGTATTTGCAGGCGTTGCAGGATTTGTCGCCAGCTAGGACACGCAATGATTTTCTTTGGCAACTGTCACGTGCGTCATAGCGCTGCCGTCACCCACTGACGAAATGTTTTCTAAGTTGAGTGATTTGATGCTTTGGACTTCGTGTCATGCCCAATGAATATGCTGTTGTTTGACCTAATCTCGAGAGGCGGCGGTTCATATCATTTTTCGTCATTACTCTCCAATAAATGAGGGGACTATCTGTACTGGGTCGGATGCAATCGAGCATATGAGGAAGATCGGGCTCGAGTGTAGTCCAGGGTCGGATTGCTTCAAATCGGAACCAGCATTTCGAGAATGAAAGCTCGAGGTCGGGCATCATTGGGTTCGGAGTCAGAGCAATTGAAATAAGGCGGTCGAGACCGGTCTGGGTGAAGGCATTTTATGGTAAAGTATCAGTTTCGTGTAACGGAAAGGCCAGAAATCTCGTGATATATAAATATCTCGGCGGGAATCACGGCCCCAATCCTCAGAGACGTTAGGTCAATATTTTTAGGGATAAACCATCCTGTAATTAAGTCTTTTACCATATGTAGAACTCTCCTCTTTCCTATAAAGGGGCATTTAATTTCATTGTACAAAAACGACATATATTACTTGCAATACTAATTATCAATTTCTGTCTATCTCTTATAAAAGTTATCTATTTTTCAGTGTGTATTGCTCCATCACAGAAATTCCATTCAACCTCAACGGTTTGGTTACTCCTTTATTTACTTAAGTCAATTCTTATTCACTGTTATATTTTTTATTGTGTCAAATCATTTCACGTATCCTTAATACCACGTACAAATTCAATTGTTACTCGTATTTTAGGGTAACCAGTCATATTTACAATTTAGTAGTAAAAGATGGTCTTGACTTATTTAACCACATTATTGAAAAGGTAAAAGTAGCTATTGCTTATATATTTAGAAATAAAAATTAAAGAAGAAAAAGAGAATGAGAAAGGAAATGTATAGAATTAGGAATGCCGATTAGGAGAGTCCCAAAGGAAGTTTGTACTAGGTGGAACACTTTATATGAAGCATTGACTGTCGCTTATGAATATAGTGAGCCTATTACTCAAATGTATAATAAGCATTTTATGGAACTTTATCACCTTAAAGGGGACGATTGGAACCTTGTTCAATGTCTCCTTCAGTTTTTAGAAAAATTTTATCATGCTACTTTATAATTTTTCGGACAATATTATCCAACTACTCCTACCATGTTATATTATATAGCTGGAATATCTGAATTATTTAAATTATATAGGCAATACGAAGCATATAAAGTGGCTGTAGAAGCTATGATTGAAAATTTTAAAAAATATTTTTTCCCAATTCCCCAACTTTTTTACATTGCTTCTGTGTTGCATCCTGCTTTTAAACTTAAGTTAACTGAACGACTTGTTAGAGAAATATATGCAAATTTAGAGATTAAACCTGTTGAAATTGCAACTAATAAATATCCAAGTGTAGAACATGCTTGTGCTAAAGTTCTTTCAGATACCGTGGCTGTTTTCGCAAAGTATAGAGCTTGGGCAGACAATGGTACACCAACTGCACCAATACAGTAAACCGGTGAAAGTTCTTCTCAAATGGGAAAAAGGCATGCGGAGATGAGCACTTTTGGAGGACTTGATCAAAAGTTGCTTTCAGAACAAGACGAGTATGGAGAGGAATACAGCGAGTTCCAAGTCTAATTAATTCAATATTCAAAGAAACTTACAAGTTTTGGAACTCATAATTTATTGGATTATTGGAAGAATCAAGAATTGCAGTTTCCAATACTTAGAAAAATGGCCAGGGATATATTAACAATACAAGCTTCATCAATTGCATCGGAGAACGCTTTTAGCCAAGGAAGATTTCAAATTAGAGATTACAGACATTCGTTGAGAGAGGAGACAGGAGTTTTATTCAGGGATTGGATCAGAGCAGAGCGAAGAAACTTTGGAATACCAGAACTTTCTTAGAAAAAAGACAAAGCGTATCTCGATCAAATTTTGGGCTACGGAACAAGTGAGGAAGGGAGTCAAACAAGCAATGAAGAAGAAGATGAAGAAGAACAAGAGGAAGATGATGAACCAGAACAACAAGAACCAGTTCCTAAAGAAAAGTCTACGTCTATCTTAAAAAAATTAGCCAATATGTTTAAAAGAATGTAATTTTCTAAATTAGAATACACTACAATAAATTTGCTCCAAATCTTGGAATTCCATCACAAGTTCACAACTCTTGTCTTCTTCTTTTTTTTAAATTTATTCTTTGCGCAAAAATACTACAATTAATTACGAGTTTCTAATTGATTCAAATTTCAAGGTTGAATCTAATTTTAAACTTTGAAACTAATTCAAAGTTTGAAAAAATATTACAAGTTTTTTAATTCTAAGTTTGAACTTTGAAACAAACTAAACATTTCAAATATATATACAAATTTAGTAATATTTTGTTGTTATATTTTCAAAAACTTAAATTATCCATCACTTTAAATGAAAGACAAATAAAAAATAAAAAATAAAAACCGGCCGGACCGAAAAAATCGGGATACCGGTAGCCGGTGCCGCTCACGAACTGGCTTCCACCAAAGAGGACCGGCGGTCCCTGACCGGTAAAACCGGTTGGGTCCTGTCTTGAGGCCTTCTGGTACCAGACTGGACCGGACCGGACCGGACCAACTGGCCCCCTTACTGGTATGCACTATTTATAAAGGACTGGAAACAGATCAAATAAAAAGTCGTCTACGTTGGTAAAATGGTGCTATTAAACTATTATAGTCGACTTTGACGTAATTTATATCATTTTCCTCGAAGTAAAGCTATCAACTTTGAGTATCTTCTTAGATTTTAGATGTCATATTTTTCTTTTCTGTTGAAGAAGTTAGCAAGAAACTATGCTAACGCGTAGTAGGTGTACTTTTTTCTTTTTCTTGGATGATTTATAGTTTTATACTCACTCTTCTGGTCATAGGATGGCGTAGAGAAGTTATGCCGGTTATTTTTGCTGCATCTTACACCTTGGCTTACTGTGATGCTTTGCTTTCATTAACCCGTTAATAGGATTAATGTCGATATCGCCATATTGCATAGAAAGAAGAAAATCAATTTATCAAGCTAAAACCAAGTACATATATTAACTGAGGCAAGAACAATCTAGCCTAAAAAGTAACTGCAAATTCTGCATAAAATAGTTCAACTTAGGAATAAACAAAACAAAAAATTCAAGGATTGACAGAACCAATTGGAAGAGAAAAAGATTATTATCCACTTTTGTGATACTCTTGAATATTTTTTAGAAACCAAATGATTATATTGGCAGTTGCTCGCTCTCCCTTCATGGTTCCATCACACTATTAATATTTTATGGCAGTTTTTACATGTATGTTAAAAACTTTTTCTTCCTACCAGCTTTAGTTAAAGAAGAAGACATTGATGAGTAGATGACTGAGATGATAACTTATGAAATTGTATCCTTGATAAAAGAAAATAAAGAGCTAGAGAAGAAGTTTAAGGTAATTCAAATTCTACCTCTAATCATACTTTGTTTTCTTGTTTTGGTAGTTATATTGTTCTTCTATTTGATATTTTTTTAAGCCCATTTTTTGTTTATGTTGATATTCTGAATGGTAGGTATTGTCGCTTCCAAGAGACGCTCTCGATTCGAGAAATGTAATGCTTGAATTTATATAAGTGGAAACTTCAGTTCTGCATGTTAGTTCAGATTCATCAACTGTGAATATCTATTAATGATATGTTGGCTTCATGAGATCTGTGATCCAGATAATAAGAAGGTACAATATATTTAGGAAACTATAACTAAAGTAGTAGATGCAACGAACTTGTGAGGCTTTTCTTGAATATTGAGAAGCGGCCAAAAATAACTATGGAATTGGAGAGTTACGACTGATGGTGTACGCACTTTTTGAACACAATATAAGGTCACAGGTTTCTTCATGAATATATTGTAAAGAATTAGTAGCATCAAATATTAAAATTAAAGGGTTAAATGGTTTAAGAAATGCTTGTGGGGGGCATATACTGTTGTTTCTGAATTCGTTCACTCTTAATTGTTGAGTTAATCTATGTTTTCTTAAAAAGCTTTGATCTATGGTATAAGAGCTCAACTCTTTTGCTCTTCTTCGTCCTGCTTGGGGTTATTTCATAATTCGATGTCCTTGCTTCGGGGTTAATTTCGAAAATCTGCATTCCAAGTCTTGCTTCGGGGTTAATTTCGAAAATCTGCATTCCAAGTGCCTTAAGTAAACGCCGGCCACGGTCTTCCGTCTTCCCCTTTCATCCCATGCGCACTTTCTCTCTCTCTCTAGATTCCTCTAGCTAGAAATCTCTCTGTTCTCCTTTGTTTTCTCCCTAGGTTTGGAATTAAAGTTGTGTATTGTGAGATGTTGATTTTGTTCCAGAGTTTTTTGGGTATTCAAGACTTCTAATGGAGTTGAACTTAAGCCCAAGTTGCTTCCACTATAACTCTTCACACCAAAGCAAGACTAGAGAAGATGACCATTGATAATACCATATTTGTCACGTTGCACTGGCTCTAGAAGGTACAGAAATCTATGTGATTCTATTATTACATGTGCCTTTAGCTTCTTTCTTAACTTAATTCTTCAACCCATGTTGTCAAATTTCCCGGTTTATCCGAATTGCCTCATAGTACATTCTCCGAGAGGTCGTGGAGATTTGAGAGGGCTGCTCCTAGGGTATTGTTTTGTAGGTTTTGCCCTCTTCTCCGTCGTCCTCCATCACTGCTGATTGCCATAGTAAAAAAATTAAATTTACTAAAATGTATTGTAGGCTGATTTTGTCGCATGTATATATTTATTGACTATTTTGTTCATTTCCGTAGCAATCAATGGTATTAAGAACAAATGAGAAAACAGAAAAGCTCTATGAACAAAATTCCGGAAGGTCAGTAATGCACTTTTTTCTGTAAACTATTTTGGTTACCTTTCAACTTACTTATGTACAACACTGAAGTTGAAAAAACGAGTTACCTCTGCTTTTCTCTCAAACCAGAAATATTTTGTTCTTACTTTGGCATCATTATATCTAATGTGGGACAAATTTCTTAATAATTGCTAGCCTTAAGTTGAATGTGTTGCCTTTTGCACCTTGTAGACTTGTGAAGTTTGATTTCCATACTGCAGACTTATTTGTATGGCAATAAAATTATTACTATCAATTTTGATTCAAAAGTTGTTTACATTAGGTTTTCAAGATGGAACCAACGAAAATAAAGAAAACATAGTGTCAGAGCCAATTCAATTTTAATATTCTAAACTATTGATCATCACCTACCAGTTGGTTTGAAATAAGGAAGCATTTGCTCCTTTTTTTGGTAGGAGTGAACAGAGTTATTGTTGTTGGTGAAATATTCGAATGATGAGAGTAGGTTCTACCATGAGTAACATTGCAGGTTCTACTATCAAATTTACTTATGCACTCTCTATTATATAAGCTGTATCAAAGATTTTAACTTAGAACGAGCTGAAAATAATATAGGAAAAGGAGAATGAAATGAGGGTATTACAGGAAAGCCATTGAAATTTGCCGCAACATTTCCACAAGGTGATTGAAAATTTTAAGAAAGACACATTAGACGAAATTGAGAAAGTAAAAAATGAAACTAATATATTCTTTATATATATAGGCTTTTAGTGAGAGTTTCACCAGGAATGAGGGAGCATTTTTTAAAGGCGATATATCATGGATATAAGGACTTTCAAAAGTGCTTAAATTCTTTTAAATCTTGAAGATAATTTTTTGCTCTTTTATAGAATAGTGTACCAAACAATCATCTTTTTAGTTTATGATGGGAAAATGTTGGGTTAATGCTGTTTTTTATTCCTTGCAAAATATTAAGGTAGATTGAATTATATTCAGACTATTGAAACTAGAATCCCTGGTGCTAGGTCAACATGCATTAAAGAATTGTTCGCCTAAAGGAACAGTATCTAAAGTTAAGACCGGAAATGACAAGTTTACCTTAGTTTGGTTAAAGAACGGAAGAATTTAACTAATTAAGAAAATAACAAAAGCACTAATCTTGTAGTTAATGATTTAATCTCAAATTTGTAAAGAAAAGGGAATGAGTTGATCCTTGAAGAATTTAAGTTCCTTTTTTTTTAATTGGTTTTGTAAACAACTTTTCTCAGTTTGTCTCGTCTCCAGCTTGATTTTCTGCACATTTTCAGAAATTTAAAAATAATATTTTGTGTTATTGGTCACTATAAAATTTTTGAAAAGCTACTGTTAAGTAATTTTTTGTTGAGAAACAAGAAAGACTTATTCTTTTAGATAAAAGACAGATACGTATAAATTAAAGGGGAAGCAAAACAAAAAAACAAAACTTCTTACTGTTGTAGTGGTGGTATATCTTTACAGAAGCTTAGTGTATGAACTTATCTTGTTGCCATAGCCTAATAAAAAGTCCAAAACGAAAAAGAGGAGAAAAATCAAAATTCTCATATCTTTTAAACAACTTTAAAATAGGTAAATTTTATTACGAATTTGAAGTACCCATATCTTTTTTTTTCTCTTGGGGGACGATGATCATGATTGACATACTGAGATAGTTTATAATTGACACGAGGGAATAAAATGTTGGAATTTTAAATCCGATATTGTCAATTTCTAATTTATTGAATTTTTAATAAGCCAAATGTACTGCGGCTCTTTTATATATTTTTACGATTTAATTTCGTTCTTTAGAAATTAAATAATATTGTACCTTTGATATTTGTAAAACCTTTATTCTCAAAGTGCCTGATCATGTGTAGTTGGAGATACAGAAAAGTGTTGGTGCTGATAGTGTCAAGGGAGGTAGCGAAGGGAAGTATTTAGTGATTTTTTTAGAAAGAGATCTCAAAGCTCACTAGGGAGTAAGGACGAAGACAGTGCGAGAGCAGTTAGAGCCTGTTTGACCGAGCTTCTCGGAGGTCAAAAGTACTTTTTTTTTATCAAAAAAGTATTTTTTGAAAAATTTAATGTGTTTGACCAAAATAAAAAAGTACTTTTGACCAACAGCAGAAGCAGTTTTTCTGCTTTTGGAAGAAGCAGAAAATTCTAACTTCTTCCAAGAAGCAGAAGCAGAAACAGAAAATTAATTTATTCAAGACAAAACTATCCTCACCGTAAATTTATATTTCCAAATTATCCTTTACATTTTCTTTTCATATATATATATATATATATATGTATATAATATTGCCCCTACTTTAATGCGTTAGCAGTGTGAGGTAATAAAAATATCGAACCATCTTCAGTTTGAATGGTAAAGATGAGAAATTTACTAATATCGATTGCTAAAAAATGAATAAATAAAACAAACTATTTTCTTATGTACAAGCGGTATTATTTAAATTGATCTCCATGAGGTAAGCAACACTAATACTATGCCTTGTGTTAGTTTAATATGTAGATTTTATTTTTATTCATCTTAATTAACTCTTTTTTACTTGGTGTAGGCAAATATTATTTAGTTGATTCAGGCTATCCAACAACGATGGGTTGTTTAGGACCGTATAAGGGTGAGCGATATCATCTCCCGGATTTCAAGCGCAACTCTAGTTTTAGAAATCCAAACGAAACATTCAATTTTTTCACTCCAGTCTTCGATGTACAATTGAAAGAACATTTGGAGTCTGGAAAAATAGGTTTTCTATTTTACGCTCAATGCCATCTTTCAAGTTTGACACTCAGATTCATCTTGTTACAACTACCATGGCTATACATAATTTCATCCGATGACGATCTTCTACTGATAAGGAATTCAACTAGTATATTAATGAAGACATTACTGTAGAGATTGAGGAATGAGATGGGCCTTCTGGTATTCCTTTAGAAATGCAAGACAAGTCTTCTACTATTATGGAGGCGTTGCGTGATAGAATTAGAGATGAAATTGTTGAGAAATATTATCATGTGTGAGTGACTTTGCTTATTATTTCATGGTGTAAATAACAAGTAATTATACTAGATAATATTACTGCTTTGGTATAACTATACATATTACAATGATTTTATTTAGTATATATATTTACTTTATGTTTATATTTTAATTAAATTAAATAAAAAATAATAACAGTCTCTAATAATAAATATTAAAAAAAAATTTAAATAATTATAAAAGTTTGGTACTATCCTTTTGGTAATTTGATACTCAAAAGTACTTTTTATAAAGATTGGCCAAACACAATTTGTTCATCAAATATTGTAAAAAGTACTTCTTAAATGAATT
The DNA here is from genome assembly GCA_002018475.1 of Nicotiana obtusifolia. Taxonomy (NCBI): domain Eukaryota; kingdom Viridiplantae; phylum Streptophyta; class Magnoliopsida; order Solanales; family Solanaceae; genus Nicotiana; species Nicotiana obtusifolia. The sequence goes on along the minus strand of MCJB01050879.1, from coordinate 26,831 downwards.
GGCCAAACACAAATTATTTTTTTTCAAAAGTACTTTTGAAAAAATTACTGTTAAAAAAAGTACTTTTCAAAATAAACAGATTTTGACAGCTTGACCAAACGGGCCCTTATTATTTTCTTCTTTTACTTCTAGGTGAGAATTTTCTTGAGATATGAAAATAAAATTGGTATATTGCCATCAGGTGTTGCCATTCTTTTCTTTTTTATTTTTGTAATGTAGAATGATTTTTCTGCACAAAGATTCTAATCTTTTCGTGTATTTGACGGGATTTTTAATTTCTTTTGTCTTTTTCTATCAACAAGAAATCTATTTTCATTGTTTTGTAATATTTTTGTCATTGTTTGAAACCAAAAAACCAAACCGATTAAATCGAATGGAACATGAATAAATTGAATTGAACTGAAATTATTATGATTCGATTTTGATTATTAAAATCACAAATTAAAAATCAAATAAATCAAATGGAACTTCTGTAAAACCAAACCGAAGCGAATCGACTGGCGACCACCGGGCTTATAAGCAGGTTCAAATTTTAAGGTACTATCACAATTTCAAAATTTATTCAACTTTTTTCTTTTTTCACTCTCCCACACTTGTTACAGTCGACAACTCAGAGATCTATAGATTCCATTCTCCAACATTCCTTCCCCTTTCGAACTCCGACAGATCCATTTACCTGAAATTGAAATCTGTTGACCTATAAAGTAGAAAAATCAAGCAATGTGCGTCTTCAATAGATGATGTGGGTTTCCCTTATAGGCTAATAATTTGAGTTGAGTTGACCTCTCTAATGGAGTTTACAGAACCTTTTAAGCAAACTGGCCCTTATGCTTTCTCACCAAATGCTCGCTTCCTCGCTGTCGCCGTCGATTATCGCCTCGTCATTCGTGACGTTCTCTCTCTCAAGGTCCTGCATTTTTATTTTTCATTTTTTAAGAATTTTTACATAACTGGATGTTAATTGTCAAGTTACCACATGCTCGCATTATCTAAGTATTTTAATTTGTTAGAGAAAGGACCCGATTCATATTTTTTTATACTTGTCTGCAACAAGCAGATTGCACATTATCTGAATAGGAAATGTCACAGCTTTATTTATAATACCATCTAGATTTCAATGGTTTTATTATCTCTAGACATGTAATATCAATGAAAAACGGCTCTTAATGCGTGAATAAGCAAAATAGGGGACGTGAAGCTGACACAAGATGTTACCTTGTTCTAAAGAAGAAAGGAAGAAAAGCAAGTTTGCCTTTACAGTGTTCTAAAGTTCTTCCGTCCTCGCAAATTAGTTAGAGATTTTCCTTTATTCATTAGATTACTCAGTATGTCAAAATATAAGGTCAATGTTCCTTAGATAATTTAGCGGTGTTGCCCGCGAAATGATAATTTGTGGAGAAAGATCAATAAAAAGGAAATGGGACTCATGTTGATGGACAAAATAGACATTTGCAATTAGTTTCTGGCCATATTTTGTGGTGTTACTCTCATTAATCAAGCTGGCTGCTTTCCTTCTTGAGCCTACTGAGATTCTTTTTTTTGGATCTTCAGGTTGTGCAACTGTTTTCATGTCTGGACAAGATTACATACATTGAATGGGCCTCTGATTCTGAATACATACTTTGTGGTCTTTACAAGAGACCTATGATACAAGCATGGTCTTTGACACAACCTGAGTGGACATGTAAGATAGATGAAGGTCCTGCAGGAGTTGCTTATGCTAGGTGGAGCCCGGACAGTCGTCACATACTCACCACATCCGAGTTTCAGCTACGGTTAACTGTTTGGTCACTGCTTAACACAGCGTGCATACATGTCCAATGGCCAAAGCATGGGTCTAAAGGGGTATCATTTACCAAGGATGGAAAGTTTGCTGCTGTCTGCACTAGACGTGATTGCAAGGATTATGTTAATCTGCTGTCTTGCCATACATGGGAGATAATGGGTGTTTTCGCTGTTGACACATTGGATTTGGCTGATGTTCAGTGGTCTCCAGATGACAGTGCTATAGTCATCTGGGATTCTCCTCTCGAGTACAAGGTAGTCACTATGCGCTGTTTATAGCCTCTCATAAAGTTAATACTTTTTCTCAATTTTTGGAGAACACTTTCGAAAATTCAATTGAAACTAATATTTTCTTCATCACTGTAAAATGATTATGTGAAATTAGCTTTAATGTGAGAAATACAGGAAAGCTTTGAATGTTCTGTTTTGTGATAATTTGTTAGTCTTTATCTCCAAGGGACTTTATGTGGTTCATTTTTGTTTAGGTTCTGATTTATTCTCCAGATGGGAGGTGCCTGTCTAAGTATCAAGCATATGAGAGTGGACTAGGAGTAAAAAGTGTTTCATGGTCACCTTGCAGCCAGTTTTTGGCGGTGGGAAGCTATGACCAGATGTTACGAGTTCTGAATCACCTGACATGGAAAGTATTTGCAGAATTTGTGCACCCATCTGCTGTTAGAGGTCCTTGCTGTGCTGCTATTTTCAAGGTATGCAATCTCTTGTTTTGCTCCATATTTGCAGGACATTATTTATTGATTTTGATAATTTCTGTATTTTATGTTAGGAAGTGGATGAGCCATTGCAACTTGATATGTCAGAATTATCACTTAATGATGATTTCGCCCAGTACAGTAGTGGTGAGCACTACTGTTTTCTTTTGCTAATATTGTCTTTATCTTGAAAGTTAAGCATCATGTTTTTTTGGTGTACAACAACTGCCAATTTTCATGATTTTTATTGGTTTCTTGTGGCAATTCAAGAAACAAGTTCCACTAATATGGAACCTAAGATTCACTGAGGCAAAACTCTTCTGAAAAAACCAAGTGAAATTGACAAATCACATTTGGCTGATTTAAATGGTGCATACCATGCTGTCTCTATGGAGTAAAACCTGTTGTCTTCTGTAATGCTTCTGGATAAGTCAGTTGAGTGTTATTAACTTCTAATGCATTTACTCATTAGTCTTAAGGAAAATGTGGTTTTGATCTGCTCATTCTGGATTTTGAGCTATGTCTGTCTAGCGAATAACACATTGTCCAATTGCCAACAAAGTTAAATTAACACAATATCTGTATCAACTTGGTCTAGGCTAAAACGTTCAAATAAAGTGACGAAGAGGGAATTCCTTTTGAAGCACTGCTACTGTTTTTGAAAAAGCTTACTCTTGTTTGAAACAAAGCTTAGTTTAGTGAAAGTTGGCAAACTAAACATGCCTTACTTAACTTTTTCCCTCAGCTTGCAAAACAAGTTTTCCTAGTTGCTTCTATTTTCTTATTGCAACTTTGGATCCTATGATTAAATTTTATTTGCTAGGTTAGCTTCAATTTTTTGAAAGAGTGGAGGAGTCAGGGGTTTGAGAAAGACAGGAAGCCCCTTATGATAGGAACAGAGGAAAATATTCCAAAGAATTCAGGGGAAAACTATATACTTAAAATATATGTTAAAGGTAAAAAATAAAATTCAAAAATATATATGCTTTTTTTGTAGGCTTAAAATAAATAAATAACAGTGTTCCTCGCCAAATGCTAAAGTTTTTTGGATGAGGCAATTACACAATTCAATATGGTACTAGAGCAAACATACATTCTAAGTTTGCATCTTACTGTCATCCATCAAAACAAATGTTTCCACATGCTTGGTTCATGAAAAAAAGTCATGGCCGCGCATGAGACTTAAAAGTAAATAAACAAAAGTATTCCTTCTCTAACAACTTAAGCTTTTTAGATGAGGTGGTCACACACTTCAATGAGTTCGACATTAGTTTTACTTTTGTGCGATTGTAAATTTCGCAATGTGAGCAAAAGCAATTAGCACTCTCTATGGCTGTATTGTATAAACCTTATCATTTTTTTTGTATAAACCTTTAACATTTGTTGGCTTTCTCTTACTTATTCAGGTTGGATTTTGACATCATGTCTCCAATTACATTTAGCTCTGTTTGAATTCCAAAACCAATCATTTGATGCTAGGTTTCAAATCCATATTAGGTTTCTGATTTTTGAAAATTCCTGAACAGACCCAAAATTTTATTTTATATAGGTTGCCATAGTTTCACACATTCTTTTATTGGCTTCTCGGAGGTTAGACCTTACGGTTGAACAGGCCCTTCCCTCTTTTTCTTTTTTCTTTTTCTTTTTACCATCCTCCTTTGTTTTGGTCTAAATAGCCAGCGGTTTTTTTTCCATTTTCGACTTTTTGGATATTTAGGGATGTTTAATTGAATCTTCTTGTAATTAATAACCATGAACGTCTCTATAATGTTTTGAAGACTTTAGTGATACTTCCTCAAAAGTTTACCTACCCTAATACCGATAATTCAAACATGCATAATTGTTTTCTGCAGCATTGTCAAAGGCTCATTTAAGGCGCGCTTAAGCCCTGAAGCTCAGAAAAGCTCAAGAAGGGCGCTTCACCTCGCTTTAGTTGCGCTTCAGTGTAAGGCAAGGCACTAAGGTGTGCGCCTCATTGCCCATGAGTTCTCTCTTGAATCAAGCGGCACTAAACAACAACTATAATCAGAAATAAGTGTATTAGCTGCTAAGGGAAACATTATGAATGAATTTGTTACTTTGTTCTTGAATTACATATAAATTTTTATTTATTTCCTTCATTGCGGCTTTTTTAACTAAAGCCCACGCTTTAAGTGCGCTTTACGCTTAAAGCCCAAATAGACCTAGAGCGCTTTTTAGAGCAATTCGCCTTTGACAACACTGGTTTTCTGAAAAACAAAGCTAGAGGTATTTCTGCCAAACTGAATGCAAATGTCAATCAACTACTGCAGACAAACTTGTCCTAGCTATGGTAGGTAGTCCTTTTCTAAAGCGGCTCATTGGCAGAAATGACAAGTTGGTTGTGGATGTACTCAAAATTTCTTTTGTATTTTAATCATTTTTTTGTTAGGAACTTTTGAGATTTTCTGACCATTTATTCCCTTTTCCCAGATAATGCTCCGGAGTCACATATTCAAGTCAGGTACAATGTTTTGGAGATACCTATCAATCTCCCTTCTCAGAAACCTCCTGCAGATAAGCCAAATCCCAAGCAAGGAATCAGTAAGTCTTTGGTTCCAATATTTTGTAATGTGAGAAATGTATCATCACTATCTTTTGTCTTCCTACTCTTAACTGTTCCTGTTTATTTATGTATGTCACTCCAAGTATGGCAAATGTTTACTGAAGTTGAATGATTGGATGTTCGTATAGGAGATCTTGAAAATTTATTATCTTTTTTATGGCCATGTAGTTCCAATTTCTTGTTTTCTTTCTTAACAATTTCAAACCTTTATAAAATTTATTGGCTTGAGCAATAAGTTGTAGGTGATAATGTTCTAATATCTTAATGAGGACTGTTAGCTACCTGTTTGGTGAGAATCTGATCTCAGTCAAAGTATGCTGTATCAGCCTAGTATCTTCATCGTCAAGGATCAATATAAAACCTCTCTGAATTTATCTATCTAAGATCCACAAGCAGAAGCGTGTTTTGGGTGGTTATTTTTGGAATCTTCCTTAAGAGAAACTACTCTCAAGTCCCATAAGTGAGTACCTTGTTAACTATCATATGTGAAAATTAATTGCAGGCCTCATGTCATGGAGCTGCGATAGCCAATATGTGTGCACCCGCAATGATAGCATGCCTACTGTACTCTGGATATGGGACATAAACCATCTTGAGCTAGCCGCCATCTTAATTCAAAAAGATCCCATCCGAGCTGCATCCTGGGATCCCACATGTCCACGTTTGGTTTTATGTACTGGAAGCTCCCACTTATACATGTGGACACCTTCAGGTGCTTATTGCATAAATGTTCCATTGCCTCAATTTGCTGTAATTGATCTGAAATGGAACTCCGATGGGAGCTGTCTTTTTCTCAAAGACAAGGAATCATTCTGCTGTGCTGCTCCAGAAATGTTGCAAGAATCCAGTGATTATAGTTCTGATGACTGATGCTTTCACATTATGGAGCTGAAATTGTTTTGTTCATCACACCTCCCAAAGTGAATACCATTCCTCGAGATGACAGATAAGCCTTGCTTGTTATTGCACTTTTAACATGGAAGAAGAGATACTATCCTAGGCTGTGATAATCTTGATTATTTGCATTGTAATGGTGTATATTTGAGATCCAAAATAGTAGGAAGAATTTTAGAATCCAGGTTTGTAACTTTATTTCCAAATAGGTAGGTCAAAGGGGGTCTTAACGTACCTTTGCTTATGCCTTATGTCAAATTTAATGTACTTATAATACCTTTTTACTAGTTAAGGCCCAATGCTTGAAGCACAACATTGCCAACTTGCCGTGGAGCATTTGACCCCATCTAACAAGCATATAAGCTTCTTTGCTCGCTTGTACGGCCTTGACTCTGAGTTACCACTATAGGATCGAGTGAGGCAGCGACTACAGCTGAAGCTATATCTGCTACTTTATTTATTAGATTCATCTATTATGATGGAAGATGGTGTAAAGAACAAAATAGAATAGCATGCTCAAGCTGCACTCCTTCAGTTGGCGGAAAACTTACTGTACTTCTTGTTCTTTTTTGGTAGTTAAATATGCTATGTTATATAATATCCAAAATTGTTTGCTTTCGTAAAATAGAATGTGGGACAAACTGTGCCGTTTATTTTGCACGACAATACATCTGAGAAAATAAACTCCTTGATATTGTAGGAGATGTATATTGGAATTATTAAACTACAGGAATGGAGAATAGATCATATTACTTTCTCTTCCTTGTGATGACCGTGTCTCCCCCAACTGAATTCAATAATTCAATTTTCACTTCTACGTTTTCTTTATTCTCTTCTAGTTGATAGTGCAATAGCTGAATATGATAATTGTCCATGATTCTACTACCACTCGACTTTTTCTTCTAAGTTTTACTTTAATTCTTTAAGATAAATATTTTGATTTAGTAAAACATATTTTATGTCTAAAATGCCACATTGAATGCCCCGTACCTTATAAGATAGCAATACTAAGTATTATGATGATCCATGTGTTTATCGTTGTCAATGGTCCACAACAACAGAGTAATAATTTATAAAACTCCAACTAGATGTGTCATATCCTATTCAAGCCAAGGGCATACGTTCCTATGGATAAGTTTTCGCTTTTTTGCCAAGCAGTTCCAGCTAAGGTTTGACCTATTTTTTCTATTCGAATAATTGCGAAATTATAAACTTGTGATTTAAAATGCACATATAAGAGGAGAGGGGGACATTATTGCAATTTGCACGTGATATGTTTTTTTCAAGAAAGCTGATTCGATAAAGCAATGAAATAAAACGCAAGAAATGAGAAATAAGCAAAGTACAATGGTTAAGCTAAATAATTAAGTTATTTGAGTAGGGTTAATTATTGATGTTGAGAGCATGATCTTTTGCATCAAATTTTCCTGTCATTTACATTAAAAAGATGTTTGATTATAACAGTTCAGAAACCATTAAAATTCAATCGAATATGTCATAAAATTGTGTCAGATTTATAATTGGTAATGAAAAATACCTACAATTTCAAAAGTAATTAAAATTTAGCCACTTTTTTATACAAAGATACAATCTGAACAAATACACCCTTAAAAATCCGAAATAACTCCAGCATAATATGCTGGAGTTTCAAATTTTTTACGTATGAGATTCTAACATAATATGCTGGAATTTCATAATGTATTGGAGTTTCAACATAATATGCTAGAAGTTTATAAGCAGGAGCTCCACATATTATGCTGGAATGTTTCGTGTGCTGGAGTACCAACATAATATGCTGGAAGTTTATACGCATGAGCTCCATAATTCCGCATATTATGCTGGAACTTTCCGAGTTTCAGCAAAATAGTATCTATTTTTCAATAACTTTACAAATGCTGATTAACAGTGTGAAAACTGATTAGTTCGTGCTATTTTCACATCTTGTTTGTCTTGTTTGTTAATTACATGCTTCCAACTAGGACCACTTCGATTAACTTAAGGAGAATGTTAACATTTATAGATGGATGAGACTGAGAGCTGTATGCTTCTCGTCTATCTGATAAGATCTAATTTTTATATATCGTTTAGCTTGATTTATAAAAGATTCAAATACTTGTATGAAGTTCATCATTAAAATAAATAGTTCGGTTGCTTTTCTCGTTGCCCCTATAAATTTAATATAAGATATGCAAAAAATTATGTATTAACTTATGTTGAAATTTGAACTTATGTTAATTGGTCATAGCTTGGAAGAATAGTGTCGTGGCCCACTTGGTAGAAATACTATGTGTGGTTCCATTAATAATTGGCCTGTAATAAATAGAGACCAACTCCCTCCTCCCGGATTCCCTAGCTATTAGAAAAACCTAGCATATCTGTCTCTTGAATATAACGGTAGACATCCCATCAGTCAAGTTCTTTGGACTGTCATTACTGAATCGATGGAGTTGAACAGTACACTTTCTTAAACTCTAACTCTAGATTGATTGTATAATTGTATCTTAATCTCTATAATGGCTGCGATTTGATTAACTTACATTTTATGCATGAGAAGATGTACATTAAAATGCATATATTAATAGTATGTGAATTATACTACTACTAAAAGGACAAAACACCATCTTGCATTCTGAACACGTTTTAAATTATTTCGTGTTGAATATTTTGGTTCATTATATATATATATATATATATATATATATATATATATATATATATATATATAAGATACAAAATGATCCTTACATTATATTCTATGCATTATAATCTCTGCATTAAAAGCTCCGCTTTGTGATTTCTGGCTTTCTGCATGACTTTTGCGTCAACTAAACAACCCCACGTTGAACAATATGCCAGAGCTACAAGTACTTTTGTATTTGGACGTTTTGTTCTCAAGCATGTCAAGCAAGGATAAAAGGCCAAGAAAAAATTGTAATCTTTTTGTTAATTAACAACTTCTGTTTATTAGAAGAACACGTCCAGGCACAGAATTGTCCCCCATTAGAAAAAATATAAAGCAAAACGATAAGCAATTATGAAAATATACTATTTATGTCTTGGATAAGTTTAGTTTTAACTATTATAAGGGTCCGTAAAATACAAAATTTCAAATGTTTCCAACTTCAGTGCTTTAAGACTACGTCTTTCAAATTTAACTTATGTAAAACTTGACTACTGAAGTTACTGTGTAAAAGATAGTTTATGGAGCTAATCTTTGTAACAACACATTCACTATAAAACAAGTTTTTTCGGAACTAAATTTCATATTCTATTATAATATATGTTTTGTATAACAATAATTCAGGATAAATTTCACAAATGGTCATATAACTATGACTTTTTTTCACTAAAGTCATATAACTTTATTTCTCACACAAAAATCATATAACTAGGACTTTTTTTCATCAAAGTCACATAACTATATTTTCTCACACAAAAATCATAAAACTTTTACTAACTCACACAAAATCATAGTGATCGAAAAATATAATTATTAGTAGTATTTCTTATTAGTGATTTTTTATTTTTTATTTCAGTCTAATAAATAATAATCCAATTAAATTGGAATGACTCGACCCGACCTGCCGCCCAACCCAATACTCATATATATAAATTAAAATAATACTAAAATAGTAAATCCTTCAAAACATGATACTTCTTTCTTTTATTTTTTTTTCAAGATTTTTATTTAAATTGATAGCATTTTTATTTCAAGTGATCTCTAATTATACCTTTTATTTCTTTGTTTTTTTGTTAGAATCTCATGTATTCTGAACTAATTTTTTTATGGGGGAAGAATTCACTTTTAGTGTTATTTTAACTTACGTATATGAGTATTGGTTCAGGCTGGGTTGGGTCATTTCTATTTTAAGGGAAAAACATAAAATTAACCGGCCGGCTGAAACTAATTGCTTTGCTAGCCAAAATATATATAGAATGTGTATTATATGTATATAATACACACACACACACACACACATATATAATATTTTATTTGCTATTATTTTTAGGAGCGGCTAAAAATGTACTCATATTTCTTCTATTTTAATTGGGTAATTATGTATTAGACTGAAAATACAAAGTAAAAAAACATAAAAATAGAAAAATCAATCGAAAAATTTATTTTCCAACCATTATGATTTTTGTGTGAGTAGTTAAAGTTATATGATTTTTATGTGAGAAAACAAAGTTATATGACTTTGGTAAAAAAAAGTCATAGTTATATGATTATTTGTGAAATTTACAACAATCAATTCACTATAACATCCAAAAATATCTGGAACCGCTTGGACATCATCATCAGTTTGCTATAATACTGAAAAATTTTCATAAGAACACCACTCATTTATCTGACGTTTCAAAAGTTTCTGAAAAAATATTTTTGACGTGGCAAACAAACTTCAGAGATATTTTTCAGAAAAACATGTGTTAAGCAAATTATTGTTTTTGAGAAATATTAACAATTCTCAAACAAATTTAGAAATGATAGGCATTTGAATCTGATCAATAAAGCCAAAGTTTCGAACACTTGGTCGGCTATAGATTAATGATAATGTGTTGAATTACAATCATCAATTACTGAAATAAAAGTAAATACGTGTATGGCCAAAATATTTTCTCTCATTATTTAACTAGTGACTTTCCGAGGAAAAGGTCAATGGGTCAGCTTCAAACTCCAAAACATTAGGAATCCGAATCATTTCAATTAATAGTAATATCATATCTTTATACCTTTTTCATTCCACCAAAAAATGATATTCCTATTTCATTATTTATGAACACTGAATTGCCCATCAGTAGTCCTTACGGCGACATCCAATAAAATTAAAACGATACCGAGACAGATTTATATATGGTCCAATTTTTTTTTTTAAGAAAAATGCCAATCAGTATTTTTCATATTGAACTTCATTATTTAAGGTAATAGCAAAATGTTACAAGGTTTATTTAAGAAATATTTCATGTGAAATAAAATAGGAGTACTTTTTACTTGCAAATCTTCCATTTTCTTTTCAAGTGAATTTATGTTCAAACATACTTTAATTTTTAAATACTTTTTTTTCAGGTTTAATATCAAATATTGTCCAAAAGCCTAAAGTTAACTTAGAATGACTTCTTAGTTTGGTCTTTTAAAAGAATGCCCTACACTGTAACATAGTTATTATTTAATCGATGCTATACAATTTAACTAATTAATTTATACCATTTCCTATACAGGACAAGTTAGTGGCTACTTTCATCAAGTTGAATCAATCATCCGATCAAGCTCATCACCATCATCCGTTCTACTGCCAGTAAATTTGTCTTTTACTTGTGTGTACTATACGTAATGTTTAAGAACTTACAGAAATATTCCTATCTTTTTAAACTAAAAAAGAGAAAATAAAATGTTTGATTACTCAAAGAAAAATTTCCACTTTTTCCAAAAGAAAGGTTTGTGATTCAGTTGCATCCAATTTCCAAGCTTGAGGCCGCGTTTCATATTTTGGAGATACAAAGAAGGAAAATAAAATTTTAATATATATATTTTAATATATACAAAGAAGAAAATAAAGTTGTGATATATAGTTTGATATACGTTATTATTGATAGATATTTATTGACTACTTGATTCTAATACATATTATTAGGGGTTTTTTCTGCTAATTACATTGGCACGTTATCACATCATGTCAAAATCTCCGTAAACAAAGTGGCAGAGCAAACTGATTCCTGGGGATATGAAACCGTAGTAAGCGGGATTAATAACAATATAACTGTTCAAAATATAATGTCACGACCCAAATTCCACTATAGGGGTCGTGATGCACCATGTCTTTAAAACTAGATAAGCCGATCACTTTTCAATCTTTAAAACAATAAAGACATGATATACCGAACATAATTAAACATACATGTGGAAATAAAGGTGATACAAGCCAACAAGGCAATAATCACAACATGTCCCGGAGCTAGGTAATAAAGAGTCACGAACTCTAACTGAATACATAGAAATATCTCAAAATACAATACAGTTCGGATAGAAATAAATGTAAGGAAAGGACTCCAAGGAACTGCGACGATCAAAATAGCTCTACCTTGAATCCTCACGATCAAGAAACTCTCACAGCCTAGGTCTGCTATCTCCAACACTTGGATCTGCACAAAAATATGCAGAAGTACATTATGAGTACACCACGGTCGGTACGCAGTAAGTATCAAGATTAACCTCGGTGGAGTAGTGACAACGTTCAAGTCAAGACACTCACTAATCAAATAATCTGTGCAAAAATATCAAGACTGGCAACGGGAAGAATAACAGAAGGCAATAATAGTAATCTCATCAGAACAAGTGATAGTAACTTAATACAAGTAAGAGCTCTGTTTTAACAACAAGTCATCAAATAGAACTGCACACGTAAGGCACCTCGTGCCCACATTATCAATCACCTTCGCACGGTAAAAACCTCGTGCCACAACATAAGTCACACCCTGCACGGCAAAGACCTCGTGCCACAATATAAATCACACATGTACGGCAAAGACATCGTGCCACATAGTAACCCCATTTCGTACCAACTGCCAATTAACACGTTCAAGAGAACTTTTCATGAATCAACATAGTAATGCATTATAACAACTTTCCTTTTACTTCAACCATTATGCTATCAACAACTCGATAGAATATGAGATGACAACTTCACGGAGGTAAATCCATCTTGGCAATCAAATCATCAAATAATAACAGAAATACAGTTTAGCATGTTAGGAACAACGCAACAAAACATGTAAAAAATGCATGACACACAAAGAACTCATACGCACAAATAAGAATGTCCCTTTTTGCACCACCACACAAACATCATCAACAAAATGCCCCAGGCCATCACATATCATCCCCAAAATGCCACCCTCATCTCACCGCATTAGAAACAAATAAAGTAAATGCCCGTCTTGCCTCGCCACACGCATTTTAACAATCATCCCATCTTGTCTCACCACATGTGCAAACCCACTATATAGCCTGTCGTGTCTCGCCATATGTGCAATATCAATAATAACAATAGTATGGCAAAAACCTCGTGCCAATAACCGAATAATCCGCCCAACAAGTCCACAAGTGCCATAATCATAACAACACAACATGCCAACAATTTTCACCAAGACATAAATTCATAATCTGTCAACGCAGTGTACAAGGACAATTCAATAAATAAATGCAGATGGGTGATCAACATATAATCATGAAAGCTAACTCAAATTAGCAATAATCTCACAAATGCCCAACCTAGACATTAAAGGAATTAAAACCCTAAAACATGATCTCAAGCATGAAACATAAACTCAAGTAACCAACCACAGTGAAATCACGTAAAGCAGAGACCTCTCAAGCTAAAATAAATCTATAAAAGCAACCTCAGGTCAAGTCCGATCATAAAGTCACACATACGACCGTGTACACACTCGTCACCTCATGTTGTTCACACATAACATAAATAAGCAATTAAGCCAAATCCTAGGGGATAATTTTTCCCACACAAGATTAGACAAGATACTTACCTCAAACAAGCTAAATCAATACTCTAAGAAGCCCTTCCCGCGTGAAATAACCTCTGGACGGCTCAAATCTAGCCAAAACAACTTAATAATATCGATAAAAACCATAAGAAACAAGCCCAATGATAAAGCTATGATCTTGGTTCAATTATGCAAAGTCAACCAAAAAATTTAACTCCGGGCTTGTACCCCGACCAAACTCGCAAATTACGAATACCCATTCAATACGAGTCCAACCATAACAATTTCATCCAATTCCGATTTTGAAACAGGGTTCAAACCCTCAAATTTCTTTTTGAAAAGTGATTATTAAAATCTTCAATTTCCTTACTTAGATTCATCAATTAAATGCTAAAACAAAAATGGAATCATGAATAACAACAAATTCGAGTCAAAAAAAATATTTACCCTAATGAAGTAGATGAAAACTCCCTCAAAAATTACCTCTTTCCGAGCTCCAAAACCTTGTGAGAAAAAGTAACTGAATTTTGAAATAAATAAAAATGCAACAATTGTCCCAGCCCGAATCATTAAATGATCCCAAAACTCACATTTGATAAGTCCAACATGATCCTTGCGAGATTACACAAAAGATAGCTTTTTGAATTACCCAATTTGGCCTTAAACATGATGTTTTGAAATTATAAAGGAAGTATGAGAATTTCAGGAACATAACTGGTATTTTCGTAATTATTTACACCAGAAAAGTCAGCAATAAAAAAATCTTTGTTTTAGCACCCAAAACTCATTTGGAATCTCCCGGACACAAATCATATATGCATTTCGATCATAAAACATGCTACGAACCTGCTCATATACTCAAAACACCAAAAAGAGGTCATCTTGACCCGATATTGACCATGGTCAAACTCTAAATCCTTAACTAGTCTCTCAACTAATAATTCAAAACACACACGAGCCCCTCCGGACCCCGTCCAATCATACTAACAAGTACAAATAGATCATTCAAACTTATTCAAAGCTTCAAAACCCACGAGAACATCACAATAATGAATCGAGGCTCAAACCGAATAGAATTTCTCTTAAGTTGTTAAATCTTCATTCCTTCAAAAGAGTGTCTGAATCACACCTACACACTTCGGATTACTTTTAAATTTTGCACACAAGTTCAATTCAACTATATAGACCTATCTAAAGTCTCGAAACACCAATTGGAGTCCAATAACATCAAAGTCAACTCTTGGTCAAACTTATGAGTTCTTAAGTTCTTCAAATTGCCAACTTTCGACAAATAGTGTCGAATTCTTCTAGCAACCTTCGAAATCAAATTCGAATATACGTACAAGTCCTAAAATTATCATACGAACCTATCGGAACAATCAAAATACGATTCTGAGTCCATTTGCCCAAAAGTCAAACCTTGGTCAACTCTTCTAGCTTAAAGCTTCCAAAATGAGAATCATTTTTCCAAATCAATTTTAAGCTGCTCGAAAATCGAAACTGTCACACACGCAAGTTATAATACATCGTATGAAGCTACTCGCGGCCTCGAACCACCAAAGGAAAATGCAAATAATCAAAACAACCGGTCGGGTCGTTACATTCTCTCCCTCTTAAATAAACGTTCGTCCCCAAACGTGACAAGAGTCGCTCCAAATCAATCGAATCGCTGTATAGTTTTACCATACACGTACCCACGGTGATCCCATGTCACTTCAATCCATATAAGCCTGTCAACACAATCTCGACTGTAGATTATCTCTTCAACCTTGACCGATAAAGCTTAGAACCAAATCTCACCACCCAGGCCTCCTCCAAGACCCGATTCTCACATATAGATTGTGTCAACCCCAACTAGCTGCAATAGATCATGACTACATCCACAAGGTATAACCACACGACGTAATCCATTGCTCATAAGCCCATAACAATATCTCCGATCATAATAGCTGTCCATCACCAAATCCGGTACCGGTAAAATAATCTCATATAAACTATAACCTTGTTCGAAACTTTCACCACACAACTACAGATGTAGGAACCATGTACATATCATAACCACTCACCCAATTAACAAGTCATGGAGTTCTCTTGTCCGACAAGAACCATTGACGTATTCTGAACTGATTAGTAACATTCTCCCTCTAAACATACATTATACCAATCCAATGACACTAATTCCAGGTCCAACAACCTTGTCTCGCCCAGTACAAGCTGCTTGGCTGACAAGCCCCATCAGACACCATCTAAAATCTCATACGATGCAATATGTGCGCCCAACAAGCCACAACTCGAATATGACCACTAAGGAAAGGAAACTCAGGTACAGAACTAACCAACACACATTTGATAAATGGGGATTTTGACTACTTATTAGCGCCTTTTAGCTTTTGTTTTGGTCTAAAAGCATTTAATTGTGTTCCCGAAACTAATGAAATATGCAAAATTGCAGGAATGCTGGAAGTTGGACCCCTCAGATGAAATCCGACTCAAAAAGGAGTAATCTAAACATATGGCAATAAAGGGCACAGAAGCATGCATTGTGCAGTCCACAAAATTCCATCTAGACCGCAAACAAAGAAGGAAAACTCAGCAGACATTTGTGCAACTTGCGGTCTGCACATGAATTGTTTGGCCGCAAAAGATGGGCTAAAGGTCAAGATCAGAGAGATTGCAAAAAGACCAAGTCCAGAGCTTTAGAGAATTGCGGACCGCACAAGATTTGTGCGGCCGCAAAAAATTGTCTTGCGGCCGTAATACCACTATTGCTGACCGCAGAAGAGTGACTTGCGGCTGCTATTCTAAATTTGCGGGCCGCAGAAATATTGTCTCGTGGCCGCAATTCAAAATTGTGCGGCTGCAGAATCCCAGCTCCTGCCAGATGAAGAAGTCTGCGGACCGCACATGAAATTGTGCGGCCGTAGAACCTCCCGAGGAGCATTTTTGTTCGAGATTTTCAGACTTCTATAAATAGAAGAGTTTCACGAAATTCGGTCAAGTTTTGACATCAGCAATTACTGTAACCGTTTTTCTTTGCCTCTTTTGGAAGTTTACTATATTTTGGTGTATTACAATATATTTTATTATTTTAAGCTTACATTATGAGTTTAACTAGTCTTTCTTCTTCTTTTTCGTCAAAACCAAGCATGAGTAGCTAGATTTTTACTAGGGTTGTGACCTAATCCTAGTATGTAAACCTTATGGGTATCTAATTTAGTGCTTGTTATGATTGGGTGTTTATTATTTAGCCTAGTTCATGCTTTAATTTATGAAATTAATGGTTGTAAAAATTAGTTCATGCCTATTTGACTTAGTCTCTACTTGAGAAAGAGAGACTTAGTCTTGTCACACCTCTTTTCATACACTCGGGAGGAGTATATAGAGAGTTTTTCCAATTAAAGTGACACTAGTCGAAATGAAATTATTTAATTTTTATTTCAGAGTTGCCACTTGAAAATTTTAGATTGGTGTTCCAAGTCACCGGTTTTATCCCAAATCGAGGAAAAGATTTGACTTTCTTAATGAAGTCTGTGAACCAAAAATTCTAGGTAAGGAATTCTGTTAACCCGAGGAAGGAGTGTTAAGCACCCTCGGGTTCCGTGGTTCTAGCACGGTCGCTTCATTGTCATAATCGGCTTATTATCTGGTTTTATACCTGTAATCAGCCTATAGTGCATTTTACTTTATTCTACTTTTCCGCTTTTAAAATTATCAGAGAATTGCAATGTTAATCAAAATAGGTCACAAATTACGTCACATAAATGCACCCGCAACTTGTAACATCTTTTAATTTAACATTGGGATTTGGGATTTGGGTCACATAAATGCTCACCCGAGTTTAGGAAATTAAGTTATTGGAATGACGCGCCTAAAGTAACTACGCGTTTTTAGTTTTCGAGGGCCATGAGATTCACTAAATAGTGCACCTCGGTTTTACGAATTATTTAATTAATGAGGGTCATATATTTGTAAATTCATTTGGTATGGCACGCCTCAACATAGTTCGAAAGCTTTTATTATTTAAAGTTGTTAAAATCGGGTCACCTAAAAGGCACCCCCAAAATTGACATTGTCACGATGCCACAGGAACCGTACCCATAGTCACAACGTAGTTAATCACGCTTAAAATCGAGCTATTAAAGTTTGAAGCGTCAAAGCTTACTTAATCTAATCTTATATTTTTAATTAATTAAGAGGGCCATTGGTGATCGTTGTTAATTATATGGCATACCTCTATTAATTTAAGAGAAATTTTAATGTTGCGCCTTATAAGAAGTCTTGATAACAGTCAGTTCAATTAATTTCTAGCGAATAGTAAATTAAGGCTAGTGTACGTCATTCACTACTAGTTCATTTGCACACTACAACCACTAACTATAAACAATTTGAATTTAAAGCTTATTTTTCAGAATCAGCTCATTTGATTTTTAAAATGTACAGATTCAAACGAAGTGATCAATCACAAACATAGCCAACAATTTCCTAAAGATGATTATACATTTATAGCACCATTTCTACAACGATCACGAACCAATCAACCTCGCTTGATTACAAACACGGTCCTTAACTTCACAAATACAATTGTAATATGAATTTTTATACCAAGAGCCACTACTTTGCAGCATAGCCAGTTGAATAAAATAGACTACAATATGGACTGCTTAAATAAACTAATCCACATGATTACAAATACAACCATTATTTAACAGCACTATTACCCGATTATCTAGCTTCATAAATAGACTACGACCTAGATTTACACTATCAGCATTGTTACCAAAACAGCGACTAACAGCAGCAGCATTGTTACACTATCAGCACTGCTGATAACATTGCTACCGGATTAGAAACAGTCATGCTACCAACAGTCATGTTACCAGCAGTCATGTTACCATAGTCATGTTGATTGTTACCAACAATCGTATTATAGAGTAACCACTAACAGTTTGAAGATAGATTTGAAACAGAACTTCACTCGGATTTAGCACCAACAAAGTCGAATATCAGTCACAAATGAGTAGGCTAAATAGAGCAAATGCAGAATCTCAGAAATGTGAGACAAGGAGTAACTGGTCTGAACAAACAAAACAAACTCTCAAGTGAATGAGAATATGCACAACAGAGGTCATTCAACGATACAAAGATAGTTATTAATCGTGAACGAGCAGATTTAAACGGAACGGGTAAAACAAGGAAAGTCACTATGAACTCAGCGGGATTCAACTCCACTACTTAACGAACTAACAGAAGGGAACCAACAAAACAATAATAGCAAATGAGTAACGACTATCAACAGGGAAACAGTAACATAAGACATGCATGTCGATTACACAAATTCGAGCAGTACACTTAGTCATTTCGCTTGTGACATGATTTACAATTACGGAGTATTCGAGCGTACCTATAAAACTGCAACCAAACTTATTTACGTAAAAACAACGACGACAAGCAGCCCCAGCAACGGCAGTCAATCACCAGTTGTTTCCCAATCGATTCTCTTTCACTATCTAAGAACAACAGGGCAGAACTCCAATTATTTCCTCAATTCCAAAAATTACTAGAGTATGTTGATAGGCTTATGTGCAAGATCGTTTTGGGTTGTGAGCGTATCCCCCTTTTTCTGTTCCTGACCTTTTTTTTTATATCCCAACAGATTCCCCTTTGGATTTTATTTTGATTTTCTTTTATTGCTTTTCTGTTTTAACCGAATCCCCCACAATCTATTCCCCTTAACTAATTTTATTCTCTTTGCATGTGACTGTAACAGAAGTTTGTTATCAGTTTCTTAGAAATACCTTTTGACCCTCAAAGTTTTTTTTGTTCTTTTACTTAATTGCGATTGAGGCCTCGCTAGAAGCTTCTACCGGCTATTATCCGAATTGGCCCATTTATGATTTTCACAAACATACCCTTTAAAATGTGGTCACTATTGAGTCTTGACAACTCGACCATTAATTATTACAGAAATCGAAGCGGCCAGATTTTAAACTCTAAAAATGCAAACAAAAGACTATAGACCTAACGAAAAGAGTAGGAGATGAAGAGAACTCTAAAAGAAAAACAAAGTGAAACAGAATCGAAAATGAAGGGTACCTCGGATTATCATCTCTTTAGAATTCTGATTTTAAAGCCAAAATCGACCTTTAACCGTGTGTTCTTGTTAAGAACACACGGCTAAAGTTTCATCTTGGTTTTAAAATCGGCTTCACCAAAACTTCGACTTAAGATTTTTTCAGATTTTAGGTTGCATTTTTCTGTTTGAAGTCGAATGATTTTAGGGATTTTGGTTTAAAATGTTTTGCCGATGATTGTTTGGGTTCACGTTGGGACGGATTTGGGTAGATTTGAGGTGGATTTTGAAGGAAAGCAGCCATGGCTGCTCATATTGAAAGGCAGCTAGGTTTTCAGAGGGGAGGGGTCTGTTTGGACGATGAAGAGTGGGGGGGGTAGGGGTGTGTTAGGACATATTTATAGTTGAGGGTAGATGAGTTCCGAGCCGTTGATCTTGTTGAGATCAACGGCCCGAATAAGCCTTGGGACGAAACGGGGTCGTTTGAGGTAAAACAGGGGGGAACGTTTGGGCTGCCCAACTGATTTCCGGATTGGGCCGGGTTTGTTTTAAAAACAGACCAGCCCAGTCCGGTTTCTCTCTCTTTTTTTAAAAAAAAATTATTTTTCTTAATTACTTATCTTAAATTCCTTTTTAATTTTTTTATGACTAGATTATTTGGTAATTAAAAATCCTAATTCACTTAAATGTAAAATTGAGCTAAAATAACTATTTATAAAAATTAACACAATGCTAGATTGTATGAATTAAATATTAAAACTAAGAAAAGTATAAAATAAACTATTTTTATGATTTTTCAAATTTTGTAAAACAACTAATTACCAATTCAATCCTAAAAATGTAAAAGTAAATCCTAAATGCAATGCATGATATTTTTTGGTATTTCATGAATTAATTAATTGATAATTAAATATGAATAATTAGAAAAGTCTAATATAATTCCTAAAATGGTTAACAATTAATTAAGAAACTATTTTTATTTGATTTATAAGAGCGTTTTGGTTACGACAAAAAATCACGTGCTCACAAGTCTATGAAAACTTGGCTAACAAGGAATTGGGTCAATCGAGAGATTGATTAACCCAATTAAAGAGTTCAACCTAGAGATAGTAATAACCCGACTTGAGCTTTTATCAATTGTTTTATGTGATACCCATTTGGTCTTGAGAAAGCCAAATTGGGCAAAATCATTCTCTGATTGAGAGGTATTGAGTGGGTAATTGAGCGTTGATAGCTATAATACACCCCGATCAACAAAATAAGCATTAAGGTCTTTATCCCATCAGGCAAATACCTAGGTAATGGTCACAGCCTAGGCTTTTTATCAATTTGAAAAACCTCAAAAATAATTACCTTAGTCTTCTTTCTTTTTTCTGCAATCTTTAGTGTAAAATTAGAAATAGCATACAAACCTTTTTGTGGAAATGCAAATCAAGATAATCCAATCACGCGCATTAAAATATTTTTCCCTAACTCCCATCTTAGCTCCCTGTGGATTCGACCCCGACTCTTAGTTGGGTTACTATAATTGCAAACGATAGTTTCATACCTTTTTAGAGGCGCGCATTTGGACGCGATCAGCATGGCAGATATAGCCACCAAACAAAATACTGTGAATCTATCCCATGGAGGAGAAGTAAAACACACAAAATAGTATAAGGAATTGTACCCAACATCTTACCATTGCGGCGTATCTGATCCACACATCATACCCGTGGCGGCGTGCCACCCGATTTGCACATAATAATCTACATGGGAATACCCATCGAGAATGCTCACACTCACTAGACACACGTATATAAACTACAAGCACACCAAGCGCATAAATATAACCTGGAGACGGATATCATTATTCGCTACAAAGAGCCAAGCATGACTAAGGTGCGATAAACAACCAACATCTCGAGAGACATCTCGCTCACATAACACCACAAAACTACGCATAATCACAACACACGTGTGAATAATCAAGCCGCCTTACAGCCTCACAGGAAATAGATGGTGACAGGAACAACGTCCACCATGCCTGGAAACTCATCCATAGACAATGTTGTGCTGAATAAACATATATGATCTGGTGTAGAATATACATTCACATTAGACCTATCAATGGCCCTCTAAACCAATTCCCAATATCTCAAAATAGGTAAGCATCCTTTCAAGATTCATGATCCACATCCAATCCATGCTCAATAGTGAGTGGAAACGGTCGTTAGAAGAATAGTACCTAATAAGAGTCGGGGTCGATTTCCGCAGGGAGTTTAATATGGGTGTTAGCGATATACACTTGACGAGAGCAAATGAAATAACTAAATTGTACTTCCAAACAAAGGGTTTTGTTTTCTACTTCTAAATTATCACTAACAATTATAAACTAACGAGACAAAACTAGAAAGCAAATGATTATTTTTGTTGTTTTTTCCAAATGGTTAAAAAGTCTAGGGATGTGACATTCACCTAGGTGTTCGCCTAATGGGTTAAGTACGTTGACACTTGTTTTATTGATCAGGGTGTATTATAGCTCTCAGCTCTAAGTTACCCACTCAATACCTCTCGGTCATAGAGTGATTTTGCCCAATTTGGCTTTTTCAAACCCAAATGGGTATCAAGCTAAATTATTGATATGAGCTCAAATCGGATTTTCCCTATCTCTAGTTAAAACCCTTTAATTAGACTCATCAAAACTTTAATTTGCCAATTTCTTATTAGCCAAGTTATCCTAGACTAGGTCCCTCTTTCTCAAGTAAAAACCAAGTCAAAAAGGCATGAATCAATGTTTGCAACCATTAATTATAAAATTAAAGCATAAACAAGACTAAATAATTAACACCCAATCATAAACATTAAATTAACCAACCCTAGTAAGAATCTAGCTAGTCATAGTGAAAAATAAAGAAAACAAAGAAGAAATAATAATTAAACTCATAATCTAAGATTAAAATGATAAACTATGACGTTTAAATCCCAAAATAGTCATAAATTTCCTAAAATGGATAATTACAACGGCTACATCTGCTTGAACATCATTTGACCTAAATATGTGATTCCCGTCTATTTATAGTGGTCCAAAATTTACTGACAAAAATGCCCCTCGGGAGGTTCTGTCGCCGCACATTGCTTCAGCTTGCAGGGACTTGGAATCCGCAGCCGCACAATTTGGTCTACGGCGGCTGCATAATTCTTGTGCGGTCCGCACTTCAGGCAAGGCTTCAAGTCTTGGTCACTTGCACACTCTCTGAACTTTTGAATTCTTTGTCAGTGCGGACCCTGTTCAGCGGTCACACAATTCATGTGCGGTCCGCACTTCTGCTTAAAGTTTGCTAGGCTTCTTCACTAGTTCTGCGGCCACAGAGGGAATTTAGTGGTCCACACTTTCTTCTGCGGACCGCACTTCTTGTCTTCTACGCCTTTTCTTGCCCTGTGAGTCGGAACACTCTTTTTTGAGTTGGATTTCTTCATGAGAGCCCAAATTTTCAATATTCTTGCAATTTGCACACTTTCATTAGTGTTGGGAATATACATCAATACTTTCGGACTAAAACATAAGTGAAAAGGTGCTAATAAGTGGTCAAAATCCAAACTTATCAATTCACAATGACCGTATTCCTGAGTCGTACAAACGACTGTCAAATCCTGAACAAACTTTCATAGTCCGCAACCATAGGAATAGTGCGTTTCTCAGACATGAACTCTCCAATAAACGACCAAACCAGAATCTCCATATCTGACCTCAATTTCTGCTACTTAAATAACTGACACATCACACCTACATAATCATTATGTGGGAGATACTTCCACAACCTTCCGCACCAAGTAACAAAATCTGCCAAACTGAATTGCAACTGTGATACTTCAATCCTAATTTTCACCCAGCTCTCCACATCAATCATGCTATTACGCAAGAGTACTAGAATCACATCATAGATCCTGAACTACCGGTAGAGTGATTCTTTATCAACTAGAAACCTTTCGCTTAACTCACTTCAAAAGAAAAATCGCAACACGCAACCAACTTTCCATAACCGCACAAGACACAAACCTCAATTCGTGGTCTAAATAGTCATAACTCTTTCGGGACCCCTTTGCACATAATAAAACCATTAGAATTAAATACCTCTATATCAATCAAATTACGGAGACTGACAACCCACAAGTATAGCTACAAAAGACCTGCATAGCCTTATCATACAGAAGGAACCGATACGAAACCATTATAACAGTATAACTGCTCAAAATGTAACTGCAGAAATTTTTAGCTCACATAGACAGTATTTGCACAAATTAACGAAACTAGTAAAATATTTTAACAAATGAATGGCTTGAAATAAAGCACACCTGAATAAAATTTTAAGCATTATTTATTTAAAATTCAAATGGAAGGACACTAACGGCGAAAACTTACAAGGTTATAACAAGCATTAACGTTTGGTTGAGTGATCTTAAAATGTGAAAATCTTAGGTTTAAACATTTTTATTTGTATATGTCATGTTCTTAAATTGCGTATTGTTTTCGTTAATTTATTTGAATAATGTCTTATTTAAGTTAACGATCTCAACTTCACCAATATTTTCTTGTTTTTGCTCAATTTTTTTTAAAATCCCCTTTCACTTTGGGTAAGAGTCCTTGCAACGTGGTCAGCTTCCTTCATCCTTCAAGCATCGTTTGATACAAGGATAAAGATACTCGGGATAAAATTTGATATTGTATATTCCAATATTTATTTATAAATATTAATTAATTCTTGGACAAGTATTATACTAAAATGGTGAGATTAACTATTTCATATGAAAAGTGAGATAGTTAATGTTATGGAATATCTGACTCTATGGAATATCCTGATTTATCTCATAATTATCTCAAACGACCCCTCAGTCTCTTAATCACAAACTAGGGCTAGGCATATATCTGGTACAATCGATAGCCCGAATCGAAAAAACTTTATTGGATTATCGGTATTGGGTTATTACGTTAACGGGTTCGATAACGGTTTAGTATTTTTTACCATTGGGTTATCGGTTCGGGCCTCAGTTTGCCCAATTTTATTAATGGGTGAACCGATAACCCAATAAGAATTAATAAAATTATGGGTTTACATTTAAGTATATATATACATCTACGTTTCAGACCTTCAGTTCATTCTTATTTTCTCCGAGCTTTTCTCAATCGCAGTCCGCACTCTTCATTCTTCAAGGCTTCAGATATATATATTTGTTAATAAAAGTTGCATTTTCCATTGTCTTTGTTGCCTTTATTGATAATGATTTCATTACCTGAATACTTTATTTGAATGATTGTGATGAAAATGAGCAATTTTTAGGCAATTTAACACGAATACTTCATTTGCATGTTAATTTTTGTAAGAAGAAGAAACAACTCAACTTATAGGCTCAAAATCAAAATATCAAAATCGATTAATCCGAAATCGAACTTAAAAAATTCGATCAAACCAAAAATCAAAATCCATATCGAGATTTTCATATCCAATTCAAATTGCCCCGGACGCTCACCCTAATAATAATAATGGCTTTTGGAAACTTGATATAACTTAAATGTCCTTATAACAAAGTTAGATAGTGCCAAATATCGCAAGATATTAAATATCTTATGATAAAAGAGGGCTAAAATAAATGGTGATAGAAGAAAGAAGTATTTGGACTAGGATTTTGATTGAATTAGAAGAGAAAATGGTTGAAAAATTCGTACGCATCGTGAAGTAATATATTAAGAAATAAAGTGCAAGAGTAAACGACAAGCGCCCATGGCCTAATGGATAAGGCGCTTGACTTCTAATCAAGCGATTGTGGGTTCGAGTCCCACTGGGCGTGTTAATCGTTTTTTCTCATTTTTCAAACAAAAACGGGAAAAAGTGAGTCCCGCTGGGCGTGTTCATCGTTTTTTCTCATTTTTTAAACAAAAACGGGAAAAAGTTTAGAAAAAGGTCGCTATACTATTCACATAAATCGTAACAATTCATTTAATCAACGTTCTACTTTTCTAATTAATTCCCTACTTCTTTCGTTTTAAAAAGAGCAAGAATAATGAAATAATAAAAAATTACATACAATCTATAACTCTTACACAATAACTTTTAATACTTGAAAATATTAAAAGAATTATACAAAACAATTGTAGTTAAAGAATATGTTATTTGACTCATCAAATAAATAATATCATATAAAATAAAACGGAATGAGTAATATTTATCAATTCTATGCATGTGAAGTTAGTGATAGAAATAGGCATATAAACGCAACGGAAGCAATCACCCAAAACCAAATAATCTTACATGTAGACTAGATAAATATAATCATTAACGAGATAGAAACACTAACCTCTTGAAGTTATTGCACAAATCTTCAATGATATTCACGCTATCCAGGTCTGCAGTCTTCTACTGTGTAATAGTATCTTTTTTGTGTGTGTGTTTTTCGGCCAAAACAGAAGCTAAGCTTTTGGGTTAGTTTCTGCTTCTCACGTTTTTCTTTTCCTTTTTGGCTACTTCTTCTTTTTCACGTTTTTTTTTTTTTTTTTTTTTAGGTTAGGAAAACAAGACCAAGACCTTTTGGAGTCTTATTCCTCCTAAAAAATATGTAGCCAAAAATGTGTAGAAGTCTACTACGCACCAAAAATGTGTAGCAGTCTCCTAACCCACCAAGGATACTATTTTCTTATTTAATTTCCTCGTTCTAGAATATTCAGGCACAGTAGGGACCACAGATTTAATAACGAGGCTTCTTATTGTGGTATTAATTCGGAATATGAATGAATTAATCCTACCACAATAAATTACAATTTATTCCACTAGAAAATTGTAATTGCACTCCTCAGTTTAATTTCGAAATCATTCATTAAAACTTATTTAACTCCTCGTGTTAAGATTACAAATACCAATCAGATAAATTAAATTACTGACAATTTAATTCATCGACTAATTTAATCCTTTATACTTCCGCTTAACTTATTTCATGTGACGGATACAAAATACACCTGCAGGGTTTTCACATGAAAACTTTCAAGCATCCATAAAGGGGTATCATCAATCTCAATGGTCAAGACACGGATTCTATCAACTAATTATTATTTCACAAATGCACTTTGCCATTATTCAATTTACCAGGAATACATTAACTCGCAGTTGAGTCGTACCTTTTAATAAATCAAAATAATGAACGAAGCACATTGATCGTAATAATTATATCAAGATTAAGAATATAAGAACACTCAATGAGCTAGAGAGGTAGTTTTATATATTCAGTACAAAAACACTTATCTCTACTTGGTCCGTTCAAT
>MCJB01050878.1:21111-31620 GCA_002018475.1 Nicotiana obtusifolia | reverse complement strand
AGTCATGGGTCGGGTAATTCTTCTCATGCTTCTTCAATTGTCTCGAAGCATAGCAATTACCTTCCCATGCTGCATCAACACACATCCCAAACCTATGCCAGAGGCATCGTAGTATACAACATAGCCTTCTGTTCCTTCGGGAAGAGTAAGAACCGGAGCGGAGGTCAGTCTATCTTTCACCTCTTGAAAGCTTCGCTCACATTTGTCTGTCCACTGAAATTTGGCAGCTTTTTGGGTCAATTTAGTCAATGGCGTGGATATAGAAGAAAATCCCTCTACAAACCGCCTATAATATCCTGCCAATCCCAAGAAGCTACGGACTTCTGATAGTGTAGTGGGCCTTGACCAATTCTTAACTGCGTTGATCTTTTGAGTATCGACACTAATACCCTCATCGGATATGACATGGCCTAAGAATGCCACTGAGTTCAGCCAGAAGTCACATTTGGTGAGCTTTGCATATAGCCTGTGGTCCCGAAGAGTCTGCAATGCTATTCGCAAGTGACTCACATGCTCTGCTTCTGAGCGGGAATACACCAAGATATCATCTATGAATACCACTATGAACACATTGAGATAAGGCCTGAACACCGTGTTTATGAGATCCATAAAAGCAGCTGGGGCATTTGTTAGCCCGAACGACATTACCAGAAATTCAAAGTGCCCATATCTGGTTCGGAAAGCTATTTTCGGAATGTCTCTCTCCTTGACCCTTAGCTGAAAATAACCCGAGCGCAGGTCAATCTTGGAGAAATATCAAGCTCCCTGGAGCTGGTCGAACAGGTCATCAATCCTAGGAAGTGGATATTTTTTCTTTATGGTGACCTTATTCAACTGACGATAATAATACACATGCGTAATGATCCGTCTTTCTTCCGTACAAATAGAACTGGTGCACCCCAAGGTGAAGTGCTGGGCCTAATGAAGCCTTTATCCAGCAAGTCCTTCAACTGTGCTTTCAACTCCCTCAATTCTGCTGGGGCCATTCTATACGGAGGAATAGAAATTGGATGAGTATCCGGCAACACATCGATGCCAAACTCGATTTCCCTTTCAGGAGGAAGACCTGGAAGTTCATCAGGAAAGACATCCGGAAATTCATTGACCACCGGAATAGTCTGTAAGGCAGGCAACTTCGCCTCTGCGTCCCTAACGCGAACAAGGTGATAGATACAGCCTTTAGAGATCATCTTGCTTGCCTCGAGGTAGGAAATAAACCTACCTTTTGGCGTAGCAATGTTTCCCTTCCATTCAAAGACAGGTTCATTAGGAAATTGAAACTTAACCACCTTGGTATGACAATCGACAATGGCATAACACGATGCTAACAAGTCCATTCCCATGATTACATCAAAATCAAGCATTTCTAACTCGATTAGATCTGCTGAGGTTTGATGATTGCAAATCGTCACAGTGCAACCCTTATACACCTTCTTGGCGATTACAGAATCCCCGATATGAGTGGACACCACAAAGGGCTTGTTTAATAATTCGGGCACAACATCAAATTTATCGGCCACAATGGGTGTGACATAAGATAGCGTGGATCCGGGATCAATCAAGGCATATACATCATGGGAAAGTACTGATAATATACCTATAACAACATTTGGGGACGACTCAAGGTCCTGTCGGCCCGCTAGAGCATATATGCGGTTTTGAACACCGCTCGGCCCCGGCATAGCACTGTTGCCTCTGCCACGTACTGCAGGCTGCTGAGGACCTCGTACTGGAGGTCGAATAGATAATGAAGAACCGGACACAGATCCGGTTGGCTGAACCATACCACCACCTCTCCTGCTAGGACAATCCCGCATCACATAGCCGGGCTGTCCGCAAAAGTAACACGCATCAAAACCTTGACGGCATAGTCCGGAATGGGCCCTGCCGCACTGCCCACAACGTGGTGGTGGGGGTCGCATCTGACTAGTAGCTCTATAATATGGCGAGCCTGATGCTCGCGAGTTTCAGAACTGTCGAGGGGCACTAGTTGCAGGTGGCGCCGAACTCCTCAAAAAATGGGGTCTCACACCACCCCTAGAATCACTAGAGTACCCTGCCACCCTCGACCTCTTATGCTGGTCCCTTTCCTGCTCCCTATCTACCCTTTGTTGGCGCTTACGTTCCTCTAACGTCTGGGCATAAGCCTGGATACGAGAAATATTCATGCCCTCTATCAAGGACGCCGTAGTGCACTCGTTTATCAAGTAGGGTCCCAATCCGTTCACAAACAGATGGACCCTATTGCCCATTTCAGCTACCATGTGGGGAGCATACCTCGCTAAGGAGTCGAACTGCATGCTGTACTCTCGCACGCTCATATTACCTTGTTTAAGGTTCAAGAATCTGTCAGCTCCGGCCCGTCGTACCTCAACTGGTAGGTAATGACGAAGAAATGCTTCAGAAAATTCATTCCACACAGGTGGGGGAGCATTTGGACCCCTGGATCTCTCCCAACTATCATACCAGGAGACTGCTAAATCTCGCAGCCGATAAGAAGCCAACTCTACTGCCTCTGTATCACTAGCATGCATAACCCGCAGCGTGCGGTGTATCTGATCAATAAAAGCTTGTGGGTCCTCTTTGGGGTCTGACCCAGTAAAAACTGGAGGATCTAGGTTAATAAATACACGAACTCTGTTGCTACCCGGTTTATCAGCATCACCGGTATTCTGCCTCTATGTCTGAGAAGCTACCAAATTAGTCAACAATTGGACCGCAGTTCGCAAGTCCGGATCTGTAGCATTGGAAGACGAGACTGGGGAAACTGGGCGGTTTCTGATATTTTCTGGCGGAGGAGGAGTAGATGAAGTCTGGGAAGGCATTTCACTTTGGCCTTCCATCATACGGGGAAATTGAATGGTCCCCTCTCCGGCATTTATATCAAGTCGTCCACTATTAACTTGCTTTCCAGTCGAAGGCATTGCTGTAGGGAAAACAAGGCAATCATTAGAGATGAACACTTACGACTTAGCTCTAAGCACGATCTAGAATCAGAAAGAAGGTAACATTCCTAAATGTTAGGTAGCCTCCTGGTTATAAAATGTGGCGCGCAACACACCTATAACCAAGACCCTACTAGACACGGCTCATAGACAATTCCTAGGACACGACTTTGCTCTGATACCACTTCCTGTCACGCCTTGCCCGGCGGGCCCGCGACACGGGCACCGGACCCCGCTTGCAGAGTGCCGGCGAACCCTTCACCTGACTGCCCTTATTACTTATAAGGTGTATCGCACTCACATGGACGGCAACTGATAATATAACAACAGTGATAATAATAACATTAGCCTTCCGTGATATTGTACTACATCATAAGCATACCTTTATACACATCGTAGCCAACTAGGCTACAATACAAAACCAAACAACATGGTACATACGTTTGCCGACATGGCGATTCCACTACACATAGCCCAACACTTCTCTATGCACATGCTAAAAATTGTCTATTGAGCCTCTATAGAAACATGCAAAATACAACCTACGTCGGAACAGGGCCCCGACATGCCCAATACATCTATACAAAAATGCATACCCAAGTATAGAAAGTCCGGAAGATGAACCTTGCTATGTCTGCTGAACTGGTAGTCTACTGTGGTGGGGGAGCTCCGTCTGTCAATCTATTAGGACCTGCAGCACGATATGCAGCGTCCACAAAGTAAAGGATGTCAGTACGAAATATGTACTGAGTATGTAAGATAGGAGTACAATGTGAAAACAATAATATAGGCATTAGGATAGAAACAGACAACTCATAGCGACTGAATCGCCTCTGAAGGCGGCTAACCGTAACATTATCATTATAGGACCTATTTCCATCATTACAGAGATTGAGATAGATTTCCGCCCTTACCAGGTTTGCCAGTTTCATATACGTTCACATTACCGGATGCATTACATAATCATTACCTTCGACCACTTCCCGCGCCACTGTGGGCTTGTAATTTTCATATTCATTTAATGATACCGTAACCAATTAACGTACCATGTCAAGTCACATAGTCATTACTTTAAACAATTACATTACATACACCCATGCAGAATCATAATCAATAAACATGCCTCTGTGGGCTTTATCGTTAACTTCCCAACTGATCAGTGGTGACTGCCCATCCGAATCTTAGTTCGGCTTGGTGTTAATATAAATGCACAATAGGTGCCTGCCCGACCGACTTATAGAACGGCTCGGTGTATAACTGCCCGTCCGGCTTTAGCTCGGCCTGGTATAATAAGACATATACATATATATATATATATTTGCACACTAGGTGCCTGCCCGGCCGACCTATAGAACGGCTCGGTGTATAAACAACTATTGCATGCTAGACTCATTTAATCATTTCTTCATTAGGCGTGATCATACAGATTCAATCATACATACACATACACATACAGGTAACACAGAGCAAGCTTACTGGTGACTTGCGTTCTTACTTGTTACACTTATTACCCCTTCTTCCTCATGTACTTACGAATATCTTTTTTCTTTATCGACATAATTATAGGACTTGAAGACTTCCATCAACATTATTACTACGAAGCAAAGATAATCTTTTCAGGAAGGGGAGAACAACATACGCAATACTAGCTTCTAAGAGTAGAGTAATTTTTGGGGCTCATTTGTAGCATTGTACTCAATAGGAATCGTGCAAAAGAAAGAACGGTATAGTCTTACATACCTGGTGCTTATTGCGTCGGCTCTTGGCTACGCAATTCGTCACAATTCTTTAATCTACAATTAAAGAATAGCTTAACGGTTACTTACTACGCTTGATAGCCATTATCAACCAAAATTCTCAAATTTCACGTAGTGATTCTCTACACTCCTTCTTCCCCTAAACTTCATTAAAGGTATGTACAGCACATGCAACCTATTCACAACCTACAATGTTCATGATTCATTGTTGTTTAACTTAATTCATTTGACTCTGCAGCTCTTATTTCTATTTTAAGTTCCCATACGCACATAACCTACCTACCATGAACGTTTGGGGAAAACCACATGAAAGGGAGTAGTAACTTACCTTGTATGCGAATTATTCAGCCTCCTTCCTTGATTCATTCAATTTCTAGGTCTCTGTCCACAAATGGGGTTTGTAGAAGGAGTAGGGATTCAGCTATTGACCCTCTATGTTCTTCAATTCCTTTGTTTAGTTCCGTTAACCTTCAACCGAGGATTTGGAAGAAGGGAATTTGGTGGCTTTTGATGCTATGGCTTGAGAGAAGTCTTTGGGGGCTTTTCACTCTTGCTGGGAATCAGAAAAATGAGGAAGGGACGGGTTTGGGGTCCCTTATATAGGTCTAGGGGTAAAAAGACACGGACTTGAAAATTTCCAAAATGCGATCGCATACCCATCGCAGACAGGGTATGCGGTCCGCATTTTGGTCGCAGATTCTGCCCTAGAAAATCTGTCGCACTATGTGACGCATAAGGGCCATAAATGCGGTTCGCATTTTCAAAATGCGATTGCATTCTGGTTGCATTTCGGACATTAGTTCAGCCCAGTGTTCTTCCTCACTCTGCGATGGGGAATGTTCATTCTGCGATCACATTTACCAAATGCGATCGCATTTTGGATCGCATTTTTGACAATCCCCCAGCCCAGGGTTCTGTTCCACTCTGCGATGGAACCTGTCAATTATGCGGTCGCATTTGTCTTCTGCGGTCCGCATTTTGACCGCATTTTGCTACTTTTGCTTCCTTTGAAATTTTTTTTAGACCATTTTCCGGGTTCTTGGTTCTTTTTACGTAACTACCCCTTTAGCATAATTAAATGAACGTATTTTTACTGGCTGTAACACCATGACAGTTACCCAGTATGAGTCCAGGTTCATCGACTTGGCTCGACATGCTCTCATCATACTTCCTACTGAGAGGGAGAGAGTGAGGAGATTTATTGACGGTCTCATTCAGTCGATTCACCTTCAGATGGCTAGGGAGACTGGTAGTGAGATTACATTCCAGGAGGCGGTCAATGTGGCCCGCAGAGTCGAGATGGTTCTGTCACATGGGAGTGGTCATGGGTCGGATAAGAGACCCCGTCATTCCGGAAGATTCATTGGTGCTTCATCTAGAAACAGAGATTCTTATGGTAGAGGCCATCCCCCTCGGCCTTTCTAGTCAGCTCTCCAGGTTTCTCACAGTGCTTCAGGTCACCGCGGTACTCAGATGCAGTACCTTGATCAGCAATCCATCAGTGCGTCACCGCTTCAGAGTTTCCAGGGTCTACAGTCGAGGGCTTGTTTTATTTGTAGTGACACAAGGCACATTGCTAGGTATTGCCGTTGTGCCTTAAGTAACTCTCCACACCAGGATTCTCGTGCTATGACTCAGGCACCTAATATTCCGCCGTCTGCCCAACTAGCTGGAGGTGGAGGTAGAGGTGCTAGAACTGGAGGTAGAGGTACTAGAGGTGAAACTCAGGCCGACAGAGGTGGGGGTCAGCCAGCAGTAGGCCGTCCTAGAGATGTGGCTCAGGGTGGTGGAGCTCAGCTCCGATGTTATGCTTTTCCGGCCCGGCCCGAGGCTGAAGCTTCAGATGCTGTAATCACAGGTATAATTCTGGTTTGTGATAGAGAAGCTTCAGTATTATTTGATCCGGGGTCTACTTACTCATATGTCTCATCTTACTTTGCACCGTATCTGGTCATGCCTAGTGATTCGTTGAGTGTTCCAGTGCATGTGTCTACCCGGGTGAGTGATTCCATTGTGGTAGATCGAGTCCATCGCCCCTGTGTTGTAGTTATTGAGAGTCTTGAGACCCCGGTAGACTTATTGCTTCTAGACATTGTTGATTTTGATGTCATACTGGGAATGGACTGGTTATCACCTTACCACGCCATCCTGGACTGCCATGCAAAGACTGTGACCTTAGCTTTACCGGGTATGCCCCGTTTAGAGTGGAAAGGGACTCCTGGTCATTCCACCCGTAACCTTATCTCTTATGTGAAGGCTCGACGCATGGTCGAGAAGGGATGTTTGGCTTATCTGGCTCATGTTCGTGATTCCAATGCTGAGGTTCTCTCTATTGAGTCTGTGCCCGTGGTCGGTGAGTTTCCCGAGGTCTTCCCTCCGACCTGCCGGGGATGCCACCCGACAGGGATATAGACTTCTGTATTAATTTGACTCCAGGCACTCAACCCATTTCTATTCCGCCATATCGCATGGCCTTGCCAGAGTTAAAAGAATTGAAAGAGCAGCTGCAAGACTTGCTCGAGAAGGGTTTCAATAGGCCCAGCGTTTCACCTTGGGGTGCGCCCGTGTTATTCGTCAAAAAGAAGGACGGGTCAATGAGAATGTGCATCGATTACCGGCAATTGAACAAGGTTACAATCAAAAATAAGTACCCATTATCGAAGATCCATGATTTGTTTGATCAGCTCCAGGGTGCCAGGGTATTTTCAAAAATTGATTTGAGGTCTGGTTACCATCAGTTGAAGATTAGGTCATCCGATGTCCCTAAGACAGCTTTCCGCCCTCGGTACGGGCATTATGAATTCTTGGTCATGTTCTTTGGGTTGACAAATGCCCCAGCAGCTTTTATGGACTTGATGAACCGAGTGTTCAGACCTTACCTAGATTCATTCGTGATAGTTTACATCGACGACATCCTACTATATTCTCGTAGCCAGGAGGAGCACGCGCAGCATCTCAGAGTAGTTCTTCAGACTCTGAGAGATAGTCGGTTGTATGCTAAATTTTCAAAGTGTGAATTCTGGCTGAGTTCGGTTACATTTCTGGGTCATATTGTATCGGCAGAGGGTATTTGGGTTGATCCGAAAAAGATTGAGGCAGTCAAGAACTAGCCTAGGCCGGCATCAGTCACAGAGATTCGGAGTTTCTTGGGACTGGCAGGCTACTATCGTCGGTTCGTGGAGGGGTTTTCATCGATTGCAGCCCCGATGACCAAGTTGACTCAGAAAGGTGTCCAGTTCCAGTAGTCGAAAGAGTGTGAGGCGAGCTTTCAGAAGCTCAAGACAGCTCTGACCACAGCACCAGTGTTAGTTTTGCCCACAGGCTCAGGGCCTTACACAGTTTATTGTGATGCCTCACGTACTGGGCTTGGTGCAGTGTTAATGCAAGAGGGCAGGGTCATTGCCTATGCTTCGAGGCCGTTGAAGGTTCATGAGAAAAACTATCCGGTGCATGATCTAGAATTGGTAGCCATAATCCACGCCTTGAATATTTGGAGACACTACTTAAATGGCGCGCCATGTGAGGTGTTCACGGATCATAAGAGTCTCCAGTATCTGTTCAAGCAAAAGGAACTAAATTTAAGGCAGAGGAGATGGCTGGAATTGTTAAAGGACCACGATGTCACTATCTTATATCACCCGGGAAAGACCAACGTGGTGGCCGATGCCTTGAGTAGGAAATCGGCTAGTATGGGCAGTCTTGCTTATATTCCAGTCGGTGAAAGACCCCTTGCTTTGGGCGTTCAGACTTTGGCCAATCGATTTGTGAGATTGGATATTTCTGAGCATAATCGGGTAATAGCTTACACGGTCGCTCGTTCCTCGTTGTTAGAGCGTATCCGTGATAGACAGTTTGATGATCCCCATTTGTGTATCCTTAGAGATACGGTACAGCGAGGAGGTGCCAAGCAGGTCACCTTAGGTGATAATGGAATTTTGAGACTACAGGGTCGAGTTTGTGTGCCCAATGTAGAGGGACTTCGGGAAATGATTCTGAAAGAGGCCCATTTGCGACAACATTATTGGTGGCGAAGAATGAAGAAGGATATAGTTGCATACGTGGCTCGGTGTTTGAATTGTTAGCCGGTTAAGTGCGAGCATCAGCAACCTGGTAGACTGTTCCAGAAAATTGAACTCCCCGAGTGGAAGTGGGAACGGATCACTATGGATTTTGTTGTTGGACTCCCGCAGACCCGGAAGAAATTCGACACAATTTGGGTCATTGTTGACAGGCTGACCAAGTCAGCCCATTTCATCCCGGTGGCAGTCTCCTATTCATCCGAAAGGTTAGCTGAGATCTATATCCGGGAAATTGTTCGCCTTCATGGTGTGCCGGTATCTATTATTTTGGATCGAGGTACGCAGTTTACCTCACGTTTCTGGAAGGCAGTCCAGCGAGAGTTGGGCACCCAGGTTGAATTAAGCACAACATTTCATCCACAAACGGATGGACAGTCCGAGCGGACTATTCAAATATTGGAGGATATGCTCCGAGCTTGTGTCATTGACTTTGGAGGTTCGTGGGATCAATTTTTGCCATTAGCAGAGTTCGCCTACAATAACAGCTACCAGTCGAGCATTCAGATGGCTCCTTAAGAAGCTCTATATGGTAGGCGGTGTCGAACTCCAGTTGGGTGGTTCGAGCCGGGGGAGGCTCGGTTGTTGGGTGCGGATCTGGTTCAGGAGGCCTTGAACAAGGTCAAAATCATTCGAGAAAGGCTTCGTACATCTCAGTCCAGGCAAAAGAGCTATTCAGATCGTAAGGCACGAGATATAGCCTTTATGGTTGGTGAGCGAGTATTACTCCGAGTGTCGCCTATGAAAGGCGTGATGAGATTTGGAAAGAAGGGCAAGCTTAGCCCTAGGTTCATTGGTCCATTCGAGATTCTTGACCGAGTGGGGGAGGTGGCTTATAGGCTTGCATTGCCGCCGAGCTTATCGGCCGTGCATCCAGTTTTCCATGTGTCCATGCTCCGGAAATATCACGGCGATCCAACTCACGTGCTAGATTTCAGAACTGTTCAGTTGGACGAGGACATGTCTTAGGAGGAAGAACCTGTAGCCATTCTAGACCGGCATGTCCGTCAGCTGAGGTCGAAAAGTTTTCCTTCCGTTCGTGTACAGTGGAGAGGTCAGCCTCCTGAGGCATCGACCCGGGAGTCCGAGTCGGATATGCGGAGCCGTTATCCACATTTATTTCCCGTCTCAGGTACTTCTTTATCCTGTCCGTTCGAGGACGAACAGTTGTCTTAGAGGGGGAGAATGTAACGATCCGATGTGTCGTAGAAACACGTGGTAGTAAATCATATAGATATGGCTTGTTTAATGTGCAAATCCTTCCTTGTGATTATGCAATCTTATTATTTTTTCTTTTGCAGTAAATGAGGTATAAGAACCCAAGAGTAGGGAAAATAATTCAAAAGATAAGAGAAAAGGGGCAAAAGGTGTCGCAAAGTCCACTATGCGATCGCATATGTGCAAATGCGAGTCGCATAGTTGGCATCCTTCGTCGCATAGTGAAGCAGAGAACTAGGCAAACTTCTTGTCGAAAATGCGACGAGAATGCGGATCGCATTTCAGATATGCGAACCGCATATCTCGCACAGGCGTCGCATAGTGAAACAGAAAAACTGGGCAAACCTTTCGTCGAAAATGCGACGAGAAATGCGATCGCATTTCAGGAATGCGAACTGCAGATTTGACGGTAGAATCGCAGAGTGAGACAGAGCTTTGGGTCAAACCTTGTGTCAGAAATGCGGCCCAAATGCGGACCGCATATGTATTCTGCGACCAAAATTCGATCGCATT
>MCJB01050878.1:0-20731 GCA_002018475.1 Nicotiana obtusifolia | reverse complement strand
CAAAAAAAAAAAAAAAAAAAAAAAACCATCGTGAGCAGTACCAAAAAGGGTTCAGATGGGTTCGAGTCACGCTGGAGGGGAAGTGTGGAAACACTATAGATCCTCCTATAAACGAAAAGAAGAAAAAAAAAAAAAAGGGTTCAGACGAATTTGAGGCTCGAAAGCTTGTGGCTTTGGATTGTTGCAGAGATTTGGACTCATTGGGAAATCTTGAATTTTGAAAGCAAAGCGAGGTAAGTGGTTGTCCTAATCTTAGCTTGAGGGGCTAGAAATCCTGTGCTAATTGTTAAATTGCTTCTTGTTGAGAACAATGTATAGGTATGGTGACAAGTACCTATACATTGGTGTCGAGCATGACCGTGGGTCGTATATATTGATAAGTGTTGTGCAATTATTGTTCTAATTGCTAAATATTATTTGTGATTGTTGTTGTAATATACGTGGGAGCGGGTGGCACGCCTGCCACAAGATATCGTGAAATGAGGGCGGGTGGTACGCCTACCACATGAATTTACCATTATAATTGTTCCTCGTTATTACAGGTTGATGTATCTTTTATTCGGCATAATTTAGATTGTTAGATGGACTAGTTGAATAAGGAAGTGTTAGAAGTCAAAAAGGGGTTCAGTGTCTAAGCCATGGGTAGTGTCTTAGAAGTTCAGTAGGAGTTTAAGGGATCCGGTGTCACAATAGTAGCGTCGTGTCTAGGTTTAATGAACTGATAATTGGGTTAGGAGGTTAATTGTAGAACTTCGACTGTAATTAAGTACTAACATTGATTGAGCTAAATAGGAGTCGAATATGGTTTGGTTATAGCTGATTTCCCCCTGGCCAGGATGATTGTTTGATGTTGTTTATTCCCTAATTGGGAAGTTGTTATGTTTCCTTGTTCCCTTGCCGGGACATCTTGTGATTGTTGTGGTATTGTAAGTGGGAGCGGGTGGCATGCCGGCCACAGGATATATTGTAAGTGGGAGCGGGTGGCACGGCTGCCACGGGATGTGATGTATGTGGGAGCGGGTGGCACGCCTGCCACAAGAGGTTACTGTAAGTGGGAACGGGTTGCACGCCTGCAACAAGAGGTTACGGGAGGTGAAGGTGGCTTGTATTTCATCTCATTGTGTTAAAGGCTAAATTGCAGTTTTCCTTCTTAATCGTTGATGATTCATTTCGCTTTATTTGTCTTTTATTGCAATTTATATTTTCTTTTCCCCGTTTAAATTGTTTATGTATTTCTAGTTTTCTGCTGTAGATACATATATGTCTGCAACTAAACAGGTTTATCTGGAGTCTGGCCCTAGCTTCGTCACTACCTCGCCGAGG
Organism: Nicotiana obtusifolia; assembly: GCA_002018475.1. NCBI lineage: Eukaryota > Viridiplantae > Streptophyta > Magnoliopsida > Solanales > Solanaceae > Nicotiana > Nicotiana obtusifolia. Next base: position 19,408 of record MCJB01050878.1, on the reverse strand, counting down.
TTAGGCCAGGCACTTACCAGCACATGGGGTCGGTTGTGCTGATACTACACTTTGCACTCTTTTTTGCAGATCCCAGGGCCGCAGGCTTCAGCAGTTAAAAGCTTCCAGCCTTGTGATTATTAGGCGACCGAAGGTAGTACTGCAGACGTTCGCAGATCTTGGCGTCCCCTGTCCATTTCCTTTACCTGTTTCTTCCATGTAGTTCGGAAATAGTATTTTGTTATTTCTTTCAAAACCTTATTTGTAGTACTCTTAGACAGTCTGTGAAACTGTGACACCAGATCTTGGGTAGTTGTGAAAGAGATTTTATTTAAATTATTCTATGTACTTCGCTCGTTAAATTGTGTTGTTTGTTTATGGTTGGTATTAGTTGAATTGATCTCGAATGAAAACGTGGTAAATAATTCGATTGATTGGCTTGCCTAGCTTTCACTAGTAAGCGCCATCACGACTCCCGAGGGTGGGAAATCCGGGTCTTGACAAAAACAGATCCAGTACCTCTACCAGATGCATCACATTCAATTTTATAGGACTTATTATAATCAGGTAATTATAACAAAGGAGCAGAACACAATTTATCCTTCAAAATATTAAATGCGTGCTGTTCTTTTTTCTCCCAATTAAAGACCTTATCCTTCTTAATGCCTTCAGTTAAAGGTGCAGCAATTGAATTAAAATCTCTAACAAATCTCCTATTAAAGCTAGCATGTCTATGAAAAGTTCTAACTTCAGTAATGCTCTTAGGTGTAGGCCAATCTTTAATCTCTTAGATTTTATCTTCATCCACCTCAACACCTCTAGAACTCACTACAAAACCCAAGAAAACTACCTTATCTACAAAAAAAAGCACTTGGATAGATTTGCCTACAATTATTGCTCCTTAAGCACATTACAAACTTGTTTCAAATGTTCGACATTATCTTCTAAATATTTAGAGAAGATCAGAATATCATCGAAATAAACGACTACAAATTTTTCATGGAAATCCTTAAAGATATGGTTAATTAAGCTCATGAATGTACTAGGTGCATTATTTAACCCAAATGGCGTCACTACCATTCATACAATCCATATTTAGTTTTAAAGGCAGTTTTCCATTCATCTCCTAGATTTATTCTAATTTGGTGGTATCCACTCTTCAAATCAATTTTAGAGAATATTTGAGAACCATGCAATTGGTCAAGCATATCATCTAAACGAGGAATATAATGGCGATACTTTACCATTATATTATTGATGGCGCAACAATCCACGCACATCCTTCAAGTGCCATCCTTCTTTGGCACCAAAAGCACCGGCACAGAACAGCAACTCATGCTTTCTCTTACAAATCCCTTATCAAGCAGCTCCTCTACTTGTCTTTGCAATTCTTTTGTTTCTTTGGGATTGCTCATATAAGCAGGCCTATTAGGAATTTGTGATCCTAGCACAAAATCAATTTGATGCTCTATTCCTCTTAAATGTGGTAAGCCTTTAGGAAGATCCTAAAGAAAAACATCTTCAAAATCCTACAAAATGTTAGAAATAACACTAGTCAAAGAGGATGTTACTGAATCATTATTAAGCTTAACTTCTTTATAAGTGAGCAAGATAATAGGCAAACCCTCTTTTTTTTGCAATTAAACACTCTCTGGCTTTGGCAAGGCTCACTTATTTTTCAATCTTAGCTTCTTTCCTCTCACCAACGCTTTCTTTTTTTCACTCTTTCCCACCTTTTCCTTTCTCTCATTGTTGCGCTCTCTCTCCTCACACCTCACTTCATATTTTTCCTCTTTTTCTTTCTCCTCAGTCTCTCGTTTGATCCCTCCCCATCATAATAGCCCCTTCTTCAGTTAAGACATCCCCACTAGCACAAATAAGTAAGATAAGGAGGTGCATATTTTTCTTCTTTTTGACTATCAACATTATTTGTCTATTTTTTTCCTTGCAATTGTTTTTTTTTTTTATACACACTCCTTATATTAAGGTTCATCGGCTAGTGGTCTTTTTATAACTTAGTGCACCTTATGGGTCCTTCCATGGTTCCACCCGAAAGCTACTTTCCAAATCTCTCACCTTAGTTCTTTTAGTGCCTAAGTGCCTTCGAAGGTAAAGGTTCAACAATCTCAAATTATGAACAAAATAGGGATATGGCTTATAGTGTGGGTGCCACGGAAAAGGTCTATAGGCTCAAAGGGGCTAGCAACGGAAAAATTTTATTGGTCAGGGACAAGCACATCTATCATCAAGCAAAGAAACACCTACATCATCTCCTAGACCAGCTCAACCTAATTATTTTGCTTCAATTAACACACAAGGAAAGTTCTAGACTACACAGAAAATCACAGAATATCACAAGTCCTCACACACACATTGCACATGACTCAATCAAGACGGTGATGTTCAACTCTCAAGTCAAGCAAGCACATACAGTTGAGAAATTTTAAGCGATAATGCACTAGGTGGAATACAGGTCAAACAATTGAGAAAAGGCGTCACATAGCAGGCTATTTATATTACTTAGGCATCACAATTCAAATTAAATATAATAGGAGACAGAGCGCATGCCAAAGTCTAATGTGCCAGCACCAAACTTGTCAATATTATGCATAGTCCCCGACCCACACTTATATTATGCACCAAACATGTCCCCTATCCCACACTTATATTATGCATAGTCCCAAATGCATATCAGAATTCAAAACAAAGTAAGCTGGAAAGAAGAACTCCCTGCTAGTTGGACCCATGGGGATCATACTCGGATCCTTCATCCTCAGAACGCCCACCATCCGAAGCTCTGGGCTCATCATCATCTGCTCCTAGGGCCACTAAAGCCATTGACTCCGTGACATCAGCACCAATATCATCCTCATCATCTAAGCCCTTGTTGATGTTTTCATCCTCGAATGAGTGAATGGGACTGCCATGTGCAATCTCCAACATTTCCTTTAAAGAACTGGACAGATCATTGCGTAGATGCATACGCTCCTCATCCGTCACGCCTAACTTGCTCATTATTAAATTCCATGAGCCATATAGATATCTATTAAAATTTTCATCCCGCTAATTCCGCGGAGCCTGGCTTAGCTTGGACATAGAATCCCACAAAGAAGTAATGTCCATTAGTCCCTTCGGTGCATCCGCCACCTCATCATAACCGGGGTACTCAGGCACCTTATGATAGAGTATGTATTGCGCCAACAGGTTAGCAAAAAAGAACCTTTTTATTTTCCACCCAAACCATGTGTGGGTCATCTATCCTAACATGATCTCACCCATATTTACGGGTCGCTCAGTCATATCAAAAAAAAACATCAAACATACACGAGCTCGAGTGCACTCACAGTTGTGCTCCACCGGCCTCAGTCTGACCTGCAAAATATTCTGCCACACCTTGGCAGTTTTGTTGAAATCAAATCGGGTCATCTCAATATGTGAATCACCCTTTGTCCTTTTCCATTTTCAATATAATAGATGCCATATAGAGTGTGATGAATATCCTTGTAGCTTGGGCATTTGAATAACTTTTGCAGCCTCTTGGGTTAGGGCAATCAACTGCTAAGAATTTGCATAACGACACCCTATCCTATGGCACTTCCTTTCCTCAAACTCACGGCATAAACCGATGCTCATTCCAATTTGCATATAGATCCCTAGTTATGCTCAAATTTGCATGTCCCTGGCACTCAAGAAACTTTTCCATCTTCATATCTCTCAATCGGGCTACCACATCCGAGAAATTCTTCTCTAAGGTGGTCATATTGATCCTCATTTTAGAGACATACCGCCCATATGGCTCAAAGGTATGATACCACAGGATAGCATCCTCCCGAACAAGATCCAATTGGGGCTGTGGTCCCGATGGTGCCCTCCTTCACCCGTTGGCAACTTGCTTCCTTTTTGCTGTCCGAGATGACCTTTCACCTTGCTTGCGCTTTTTAGGAGGGGGAGCAGTAGTAGAGGACTTCCACACTCCTTTTCCCTTGCTAGCACTGTCACAAGCCATTGCAACCTACAAAATTATAATTCACTTACTATTCCACACAAATCAAGTAGTCGATCATGGAAAAGTGACTTAGCCTTAATGCAAGCAAGCAACGCATGGTCCCCAATCTCTATAACTAATACACTACACTAGCTAATCTTAATAAAGTGATACAACATACATAATACATGATACAAGGTGTGGGCAGTGTGGTTATGGCATGGCGAACATTAAAGACAATCTTCGGGTTATGTAAAACCACCCCCAAACACCCCACACTTAGCCCAACATAACATACAAATACACTCGGCTACTCAGAATTCACAGGTGCACGATTTGCTCTTTCAAGCATTTTATAAAACAAGTGGTGGGCATCAATTGAGTGCTACTCAATTCAACAATGGTGGAACATGGTGATCCTCCCAAATTTTTAACGAAGTAGAGGAAATTTTAGTTTACTACTCCGTAGAACAACTTCATAGGCAATTTTTTTACAACTAATTTCTTTGCACATAAGAGCCACCCACCATAGGAAACAGGTTCTAAAGAACAACTATGGGAGAATTGAGGTTGGGGTCATTTGGGATGGGGGATGGGGATTATAACCTGCAAAATAAAAGAAAAGGGATAAGGGGGAACATACCCGGGGGATTGGAGATGAATGTAAGAGAGAAGACTAGAAAATTTGAGAAAGAGGGAGAGAGAGTAATGGGGAGAGAGACAGAGAACAGGCTAGAGAGGGGGGTTTTAGGGGTTAGAGTTATTTTTAATTAGATGGGGAATAGGTATGGCTCATAGGATATGGGTTAAGGGGTGAGTAGAAACAGGTAATTAGGTCGAGTTTTATGGGTATTGGGTTAATAAAAATGTAAAACGAAAATAAATTTTAAAAAATACAAAATAGCTTACCTGACCCCCCCTAGCCCAGCGCGTCGTGCTAGGCCTAGCGTTGGGGGAAAAAATCCGTCTGTTTTGTGCACCCCAAGTAGCACTGGGCTCTGGCCTGGGCGCTACTTTTGCGATTTTCTGATATTTTTTATTTTTATTTTTTAGAATGAAATCCTCGATCCCGCTGATCACTTTATATGCATCTACTGTACACACCCCACACCATTCCTACCTGTGATTTCTATTTCTACAAAGAAAACAAGAAAAACTTTGATCTATTCTAGCTAAAAAGAGAATGACTAACCTACGAAAGCAACAAACATTGGGTTGCCTCCCAACAAGCACCTGATATAATATCGGCACGATGCAGGGCCTCGCTTACTCATCAGCGAGTATTACTTTGGACTTCTAACGATCAATGAAACCTTCCCAATAATGTTTGACTCTTTGCTCATTCACAAAAAATTTTCTTTCACCGTTTAAATCACGCGACTTAATTGCACCATAAGTAGTGACTCTTACCACCTCAAATGGACTTGACCACCTTGATTTTAACTTTCCAGGAAATAGCTTAAGCCTAGTATTGAACAATTGTACCTTTTGACCCGCTTCAAAATGATGCGGCTTGATACGCTTTTCATGCCATCTTTTTGTTTTCTCCTTGTAAAGCCTAGCATTTTCATAGGAGTGCAGCCTGAACTCATCTAACTCATTCAACTGCAAGAGCGTCTTCTCGCCCGCGGCTTCAAGGTCCATATTCAACTTCTTGACTGCCCAATACGCTTATGTTCAAGTTCAACCGGTAAGTGACATTCCGTCTAATAAACAAGCTTATACAGAGACGCCCAATTGGTGTTTTGTATGCAGTTCTATATGCCCACAAGGCATCATCCAGCCTTGCAGCCCAATCTTTCCTTTTCACACTCATCGTCTTCTCTAGTATCTGCTTTATTTCTCTGTTGGTCACTACAGCTTGTCCACTTGTTTGCGGATGATATGCGGTGGCAACCCTATGGCATACCCCATATTTGGCTAGAAAGTTATTCAACAACCGATTTTAGAAATGTGTTCCTTCATAACTAATCAAGGCAGGGGGAGTCCCAAACCTCAACAATATGTTTTTCTTCACAAAATTGACTACCACCTTAGCATCATTGGTTGGCAACGCGACTGCCTCTACCTATTTTGTCACGTAGTCAACCACTAGCAAAATATATTTATTTCCTCTAAACAATTGGTATGGTCCCATGAAGTCTATTCACCACACATCAAAAATCTCTACCTCCAAGATATTATTCAAAGCCACCTCATGCCTCCTCGTGATTGTTCCTGTTCTCTAACACTGGTCACACTTCTTAACAAATGCATTGGCATCCTTGAAAAATGTTGGCCAATAGAAACCTGACTACAACACCTTTGCAGCTGTCCTATCGCCTCCATGATGGCCCCCATAAGGCGAGGCATGACAGTTGTTGTTACACCCCATGTTTTCGTATGTGAGAGTACTTCGTAAGTCACTTGATCTAAGCTCAGAAATAAGATCGTCTTTGAAAGTACATAAAGTTAATCATTTTACCTTGGAGGTTACAAATCATTAAGTTCACGGATAACAAGTACAAAGAGGGTTGAATGACTTAGAAGCTAAACGAATTAAAGAAAATAAGTTTCGTCGAAAGTCGACAAGTTGGAATGTTATAACATGTACTTTTGGGGTGAGAATAGGGTGCTTAACATTATAAGGAGGTTATTTTATGAGTTATGTTAGTTGTATGATAGTCGTGTATTATGTTTTGAAGTCAAGTGAGTTGTAGAATAAAAGTTGGCAACGGTCATCACAAGTTACATTCATAAATGTGCTGAAAATTGGGTCAAATATAGCTGAGCTTTGCTACAAATATACTTCGAATTACGGGGTGATCTACCTACAAAATTGAATATATATGAGCCTAATTTCTAACACGTTTAACCGTTTGTCGATAATACATCGGAGTAGAGAGATATTCGCGTTTTTGCGAGACTGCGTAAGCAGCTTCCATGGGACCCACTATGTAGGTGTAACACTCCAGCTTGTATTTAGATTAGTTCTAAATCGTTTTAGCTCATTTTTCAAGTTCAAAACAGTTCCTAAACCCCCCTAAATGCTCTCCAAGGGTTCCTCCATGATTCTAGGTTGGAAACCTAAGATACAAACATGAGTCAAATGCTAGAAACCCCGTGGTGTTTGGTAGATCGCAATTCTTCATCTTATGGCTGTTTTGGAGGGTTCTTCAAAGTGAAGTAACTTCAGGTTTCGTGTTGTTATTGTTGATTAAGGTAATAATCAGTCCTTCCTTTATATATATTATACTTTAAAGGCGAACTACGAGTGTTTACACACCAACTTGAACACCAAAAGTTGATTCAAGAAGATAATACAACACCTATAGTGTTGGTGTCAATGAGGATTGTTGTGGGCTGTGCTTGGCTGAAATTTTGTGTTGTTTCTACTGGTTAAGGATATTAACATGCTACTACATGTGCTTGAAGTTGTTTGTGTGTTGGTTTCATTATTTGACCAAAATACTACAAGAGGAGACTTGAAATAGTTGAGATATTATGATTTTTAATGGACTATTTTGGTGAGGTTGTTTCCATGAACATTCAATGGTTAAAAACCTTTGAAAATGACTTTCTTATGATGTTGTTATTATAAAATATTGTTTACATGTCGAACTTGCTGTTGGTACTGTGAATATGAAGGGAAAGGACAAACATAACAATGGAAAGTTGTACTTGTTGTTATTGTTAGATTGTTGGGATGTTTAAGGGTGAATAAGGAGATGAATAGGAGGTTAGAAGTCCTCCCATTGTACTTAATATCATGCTGGCTATGTTGTTAAGTTAATGAATGAATGACTTTGGGGTCAATGGGTTCAAAAGTAATTCAATTCGAGCTTGCCGTGTTGGTGATGTTTATGCACTTGTTGTTGTGTAGCTTGATTTGTGTTGTGGTGCTGAAAGTATATAGGTGAAGGTTGTATGGGTTCGTCTTGGTTGATGGACTTGGGAAATTAAGGAAAACAGGGGAGATGGTTCGCGTTTTAATATGAAATAAGCTTGTTATTCGTTGTACAATAGTTGCATCATTCGTAGCTTAACGATAGTACTATTATCCTTGTTGTAGATTAAAGTGCGACGAGACGAGTTCAATGTCGTCATTGGACAAACTACGATAAAGTATGTTAAGGCTATTCCTTATTTCCTTTTGGCATTGACCATATGATACAGCGAACGAGCAAACATGCAACTTTCACATGTGACTCTATTCTTAGAAGTACTAGGGATGCCTATGTTCTTGATTCCCCATGTGTCCCATTATTATATCGTCTCTTCATGGGTCTCAGAAAATACGTAAGTTGATAAATTTTATTCCATGATATTAGCCGAAGGCATATTGATCTTATGACACCCCAAGAGATCTAATTGACTTACTTCTTATGCGTTGCATTCATTATGCATGTACATTGACCGACGATAAGATGGCGTTTATATACACGTATATTATATGTATATGCGGTATTGGTGAAAGGTTATGGCATTATATGCGCACCACCTCCCGATCAGTTGGTATTCGCTGATGATTTTGCCCACAGAGGCCGAGATGATATGATGGGATGCCCTCAGAGGCTTGATGACGTTATGATAGCATCCGAGGAAGCTCAAATCTATTTAAGGACAAGGATGAAGCTTTGAAATCTCAAAGAGGGCCTTTAACAAGATGTCAAGCTAAAGAGTTGCAAAACATGGTCATTAGAATTCAAGTGCAAATAAAGAAGTTGTTAATTGGGAGGAAGAGCTCAAAGATAAAGGATATGAATTGGCTAGGTATTAAAATTGTTTTATGGTCCAAATTTATGTCCAAGAAGAGGAGGATTGGATCCCAATAGACATCCTTTGAATAAGGTCCTAGTCAGTCCACTTTTGGACCAATTTCGCACCTAAAATGTATCCAAACTTGAAAACAACAAGGTCGGGAATCCAAACTAGAATAAGACTTTGAGAAGTAAATGGCGAAGCAATATTAATAAGGAATTTTTCAACTAGAATTGAAGTGCAGAAAATAAAGGATATGGGAAAATTCAAGGAAAGATTCAAGGAACTTCCAAGAACACAAGTTCTGTAGCCTTGACAAAATCCAAGAAACAACGTCTTGATTTATTTAAGAAAATGCCTTTACTTAAAAACAAATCAAAATAATAGATTCGTATCTTGACCGCTTTACGAGTAACTGGAGAAAACAATCAATAACTAGTATTAATCGCCTTCTGAGAATACCACAAAGGAATCAAATATATCACAAAAGAGAAGCAATCTTACTACCTTGAACTATGAACAAGTAATGGTTGAAATATAGCATCATAGGAAGCTCAGATCTATTTAAGGACAAGAATGAAGATTTGGAATCTCAAAGAGGGCCTTTACACGATGTCAAGCTAAAGAGTTGCAAATCAAGGTCATTAGACTTCAAGTGCAGATAAAGTAGTTATTAATTGGGATGAAGATTCTAAGATTCTAAGACTTCAAGTCCAAGATTCCAACCAAGATTAGTTTGGGACTTATTTTCATATATTTTTGGACTATATTTATTGTTTTTCTAGTTAAATAAGGTTATATTTTCCTTTTCCTAAGATTGTTGGAATTACTTTCCAAGAATGACGTATTTTGCTTCCTAGTATTTTGCTTTTCCTAAGGTAGTTGGACTTGTTTTCCAAAGAAGTTTAGGACTTTATTTCTTTATTTTTTAAGCCTTAATTTCGTGATCCCTCCTACCTATATAAGGGGTGTCTTTTTTTTTTTTGCTTTTAAACTTAGATTATATAGACAATATTAATAAAAATTGTGAGATTTTTCTTGTACTCTTGTGTGTGGCTACTCTTGGATTTACTCTTCAACATTCAAGACTCAACTTAGGGTGGTAAGATGAATTCTTAGTAATCTTAGATAACTTCTAGGTATTCAAGAAAGGTGATAAGTTTAGGCTTATCGGTTTTCTTGTTATTCTAAAGGTTCGGGTTTCACAATCTATCTCTTGTTTTTAATTCTCTATCAAAGGCGATCAGTTCATCGTTAGCTAATTGTTGTTGTTAGGATTCAACTTCAGGAAAAGACTTCTTGAATTCAAGAAACTCTTTCTTGAGTTCAATCTATTAATTTTTTGTCTTCTTTTTTCTTTCTTTATTTTCTTTTAGCTTCCACGTATTTTTTTATTTCCTTAGTAGTTCTTGGACCCCTATCGTGTTGTTATCACGTTATGTACGCATATACCTACGCATAATATGACATTTATACGCATATGCATGACATTATAAATGTTTCATGATTCACAAATCTATTAAAACTTACCCGTTAAGTTCATTACTCTATGTTTCTTTCATGTCTTTTATATACTACGTTTCATGCCCGCAAGTCCCGATAGACAAGTTGGCAGTCCTCCTAGTAGGCTATCAGCTCAGCGGAAGGTGTTGGTGCACTCCACTTGCTCCGGAGTTGCCTATTTGGTCAGTATGCTTTGGACATGTATAGATTGGTATGGCGGGGTCCTATCCCGGCCTTTATGACAATTATGAACTCTTACAGGCTTGTAGACATATATCATGTATATGGATGACTGTATTGCCTTTTCGGCTTATGTTTTGAGTGTACAAATGATCATTTCGATCGTATAGGTCCATATGTCACGTGTATGAGTTTGTATACCTTGTTGGATCATCCTATGTCTAGTATTCCCTTATGTTTTATTCTAGTTATGTCATGACGGCCCTTCTGGCCCACTCACCCATGATGGTATGATAAGAAAGATATGTTACATTGGTACTCGGTTGAGTAAGGCACCGAGTGCCCGTCGTGGCCCTGCGGTTTGGATCGTGACAAAAATGGTATCAGAGCAATTCTGTTCTAGGAAATCTACAAGCCGTGTCTAGTAGAGTCTTGTTTATGGGTGTGTTGTGCACCACACTTATAAGCAGGAGTCTAGGGAGCATTCAGGACTGACACTCTTTCTTCTTACTCTAGATCGCGTGGTAGAGCTCAAATGTAAGAATTCAAACTCCTAAATTTTACTTTATTCGTAATACAATGATATCTACATCCACAAAGATAGTTGGTAAGAGATTTAATGTGGCTGTGGAAGAGTTGAGTTAGAGGATCTTGATTTTGTATCATGCTTATGATGAGTAAATGTAAAGTCTTCAGTAGATTATGTGTTTACTAAGACGTGTAAGCTTCTTGATAAGGAGCCCTAAGGCATGAATATCTATCCACCTATATGGTAAAATCAACGAGAGAATAAGAAGGTGGATACATGTTTCAACAAGTTAAAGAAGCAAGATGAAGAAGGGTACGAGGTACCTAATTAATGAAGATTATCAGTATTTACAATTCAGGCAGAGAAATATAAGCATTCTGAGTTACTTCCAATAGTAACAGAGATATATACAATTGACCATACTCATCTCAGTTATGACCTATGGGAGCTAAAATATAGTTTAAGAGAAGGATGGGACATCAAAATCCAGCTAGATTTAGAGTAACCCAAAGGATATTGCAAACATGGTAACACTTCTCCTTGTAAGACACCCAGGTGGTGTACCCTAGAACTGTACAATCGGATATGAATACTAGAATGTTCAGAAATTTCAGAAGATAGGAAATGGAATCCTAGAAGGGATAAATATTTACCATATTATGAATCCCGTCCCTAGGAAAAAAGAGAGAATGTTAGGCGACCCGAATAGCCAGTAAGATTAAGCGAAGGGAGCTAAAAGCGAAAGAATGTTTTGTTGATGTTTCAGAATAAAGTGATAGACAAAAATATTAGCAGAATAAAAAGAGAGTAAATGAAGCATTATGAGTAAGATGTGATAAATGGATGATAACTGTAAATTAAAATATGACAGGATTACAGAGTCTATAGTCAAGTGAAGGAAAAGACAGGAGGTGACAGGCCTTGAGACAATAAAAGAGTATAGGCCAAAGGTCATATCCACATTTCGAGAAATGAGTTGGTGACTCCAACATGATTACCAGAGACTTAAGTTAGACCACTTGTAGTAACAAAAATTAGTATGATCTAGTAAACAAGATAAAACCGAACATGAATTAAGGACCAGAGGATTTGATAATAGTCGACATCATGACAATTTTAATGATCGCGTTCCAGTATTAATAGAATGGACAACAAAAGAATAACCTTCAAAAGTTCATTCAGGAAGACACTTCCCCAAAGCAAGCACTATGAGCAGAGTTAAACTTAAGGGACTAAGTGTGCCAGTTTCACTAGGTGTCACCCTCGTGCGTAAGAAATTCAGTTATCCTTGATACAGAAGGGTTACCGTATGGCGAGTAAGGGTCATTGATGATGTGAAAAGACGCCAAATATGAAAAGGTAATACATCTATAGGTAAATCTTCAAAGCACTAAATCTTAGTACTCCCCTAAAGGGGGGAAGTTGGTGTGATATGGTATAAAGTCGGAGTTAAGTGGTTCAGGTAACTATGTATTGGTAAAAAAGAATGTAAAGGCGAAAAGGATGAGGTTGCATTTATTCAGATCCTACAAATATGTCGCAACTCTAGAACATTATGCAAGCACAATGTTAGGGGGAGGCAGTAAGAGTTCCCGGCCTGGATGTTTTAGATAAATAAGTGCGAGTGGACTCGTGATTCATTAGGATCCAGCGCAAGAGGTAAGGTAAGACAAAGGACATATCGCAAAAGAGATTACGCGGAATATAGAAATGAGATTGGACCAATAAGTAGTTAGTAGTTGATTCAGGAAGAGCCTAGTTTTGGCTAGACAAGAGGATACATACAAATCAGTAGATCAAGCAAGATAAATGTAGTGAACCCCAACATAGTGAATTCAGTATCATAAATATGATATCATGAACCTTGAGAAATATTTAGATAGGAGTTGGGGAAGTTAAAGGTACCGTATAAGTGTTACGGAAATAAAAAAGAGTGCCACTAAGGAGACAGTTTAAAATTTAGTTTAGAAGCAACCCTACGAGCACAAAGGTGTGGAGGTAAGTAACTGAGGATAATTATAGGCAAGTAAGAACATCAAAAATTCCTTGGGGTATATGATGTAATAAGCTCGCACCTTTACAGGAGTCAGAGGGTCTCCCCTATGTACTAGAAAAAAAGACTAGCTGTGGAAATAAGGAAGAAGACTTCAACCTAACCATAGTAACATAAAGAAGAAATGGTCTTGTGACAATAGTCTCATTACAATATTGTATGCACTTCATAAGAAAGTGGCACCTATCGTGACTAATGAACGAGAAGAAGAAAAAAATCAAAAGCAATATTTGAGATCATATGAGTTGCAGAAAATTCTAGTGTTCGTGTGCAATAAGATAAGCCAAGTATTCATGCAACAAGTGGCAGAACGACTAGGAAAAGTAATTGTTTACATTTAAAGACAACTCACAAGGCATGAAAGGAAATCTATAGTACTAGCAAGTTGAAGGAAGGTAGTTAGTAGTATAAATAGATAGGTGTAGGTCAGAAGCTAAAAGTATGGTAGAGCAACAAGGTTTTTGGTAGATAGGAGTAAGGATAAGAAATGGTGAGTGAGAAGGTGATAAGAATAGGTAAGGCCTTGGGATTAAGCCCATCAAAACCAGAGAGCTGATGGTTTTCGTAAGTTATAGAAAGCTCAGTATAGCTTGAATAAAGTCGGAGGAGTCTAAGTGATAACAACAAGGCCGGTAATCCAAACTAGAGTAAGAATTTGAGAAGTACATGCGGAAGCAATAATAATAAGTAATTGAACAATTAGAACTGAAGTGTAGAAAATAAAGGATATGGGAAACTCCAAGAAAAGAATTCCAGGAACTTCCAAGAACACAAGTTCTATAGCATTGACAAGATCGAAGCAGCAACATCTTGATTTATTGAAGAAATCAAACGCCTTTACTTAAAAACAAATCAAAACAATACATTCAGATCTTGACCGCTTTACGAGTAACATGAGACAACAATCAATAACTAGTATTAATCGCCTTCTAAGAATACCACAAAAGAATCAAAGATATCACAATAGAGAAGTTATCTTACTACCTTGAACTATGAACAAGTAAAGGTTGAAATATAAATCTCAAAGCATAAGTAACAAAGGTTCAAAAGAACTCTCAAAGTATGGTATTCTTAATCAATAATGAAGTGCCTGAATGAATGGGAAGAACTCTTTATTTATAGGAGTAAAAGTCCTTAAAATTAGGTAAGGGGTTGCTAAGGGGTAACAAAAGTCATCAAAATTAGGTAGAGAGCTGCTAAGGGGTAACAGAAGTCATCAAAATTAGGTAGGGGGCTGCTAAGGGGTAACAAAAGTCATCAAAATTAGGTAAGGTGGTTGCTAAGAAATAAGAAAAGTCACAAAATTAGGTTAGGCTGGCCAAATCCCTTTGGGGCAGATTTGGGCCTTAAACTACTAGTTTGGACCAATTGGTTTGGACTCCAATTGGGCTCCTTTTCGAACACCTCCTTTTGGACCTTTTCTAAGCTCATTTTGAGCCCTTCCGGGTGCACTTGATCTAGATTTCAAGGGTCGAGTTTGGGACCCAATCTTCCTCATCTTGGACTTCTATTTGGGCCACCAAATATAGTAAAACTTGTACAATTCATCTCCTTTGGGCTTGAGCTCGTCCTCTACAATTAAAAGTTTCTTTGTTTGCAATTGAAGTCCAGCAACCTTTGTCTGCAACTCTTTAGCTTGAGATCTTGTAAATGGCCTTCTTGGATCTTCCAAAACTCTATCCTTATCCTTGATTCTATCATTCCCCTCTTCTTGCAGAGAATTCATCCCTTAATTCGGTCCTACATTAAACAAAGACAAGTCAGCAACACTGAATGTAGCACTTACTTGAAACTCCTCTAGGATGCAACTTTGACTTCCTTTTGGAAGGAAACCTTTCTTTTCTAAAGTGAACTCAAACTAAATCTTCAGGTTTAAAACCAACTTGTTTTTGACACTTATTCTTTCTCAAGGAAGTTTGCTCATTTTTCTTCTCAATTGCAAGCCTTGTTTGCTCATGAATTTTTTTCATCATCTCAGCCTTTAACCTACAGTCAAGATTCGCAATATCATTAGTAGGTAAATGTAATAAATCAAGGGGAGTAAAGGGATTGAAATCATAAACAACCTCAAAATGGGACATACCTGTAGAAGAATGGATTATTCTATTTTTAAAAAATCAATCATAGGTAAGTTGTTTTCCCAAGAAATTAATTTACCTTTCAAAACAACCCTCAAGATGTTTCCCAAGGTTCTATTAACTACTTCAATTTTTCCATCAATTAGTGGGTGACATGAAGTAGAAAACAACAATTTAGTGCCTAACTTCCCCCAAAATACACGCCAAAAGTGGCTCAAAAACTTAGCATCTCTATCACTAACAATAGTTCTAGGTACACCATGCAATTTAACAACTTCTTTTACAAAAAGATCAGCAATATGTGAAGCATCATTAGTCTTTAAACAAGGAATAAAACGAGCCATTTTGGAGAACCTATCTGCCACAACAAATATACTATCCTTACCATACCTGGTTCTAGGCAAACCTAACACAAAAATCGATAGAAATGTCAATCCAAGGTGAAGTAGGACTAGGTAACGGCGTGTAAAGACCATGTGGTAACACTTTAGATTTAGCTTTTTTACATTCCAAACACTGTGCACACATTCTTTCAACATCTTTTCTCATTCTAGGCTAAAAGAAATTTTCAGCAAGTACTTCACGTAAAGTGATATTAGGGATACCCAACTTATTTTCCTTAAAGAGAAATCCATCTTGGAGATTAAACCTCTCCAAAGGACCCAACTTACAGTTTGCAAAAATCTGCCAAAATCAACATCATTAGCATAAAATCCCTTGATTTGATCAAAACCAATCAATTCAGAAGTCAAAGTAGAAACTAAGACATACCTTCTTGAAAGTGCATCAACAACAACATTCTCTTTTTCTTGTTTGTAAGAAATTACATAAGGGAATGTTTCAATGAATTCAACTTACTTAGCATGTCTTCTACTAAGCTTACCTTGACTCTTCAAGTATTTCAAGGATTCATGGTCAGTTTTAATGACAAACTCTCTCGGCCACAAGTAATGTTGCATGTGGCTAAAGCCCTTACCAAAGCATATAGCTCTTTGTCATAAGTGGATTAGTTCAATGTGGCTCCACTCAACTTCTCACTAAAGTAGGCAATAGGTTATCTTGCATCAAAACAGCACCTATTCCTTTGCCAGAAGCATCATATTCAATTTCAAAAGACTTATAAAAATTAGGCAATTGTAACAATGGAGCAGAACATAAATTTTCTTTCAAAAAGTTAAAAGCATCATCTTGTTCTTTTTCCCATGTAAAATTCTTATCCTTTTTAATAACTTTAGTTAAAGGAGAAACAATGGTGCTAAAGTCTCTCACAAACCTACTGTAAAACTAGTAAGTACATGGAAACTCCTAACTTGACTTACACTCTTAGGTTTAAGCCATTATTTTATTGCTTTGATTTTCTCTTCATCAACCTCAACTCCTTTAGAACTGACCACAATACGATCCACACAAAAAGTATACTTTTTAATATTAGCAAATAAAAGTTGCTTTCTAAGAACTTCAAAAACTTCTTTTAGGTGTTCTTCATGATCTTCTAAAGTATTAGAAAAGATCAAGATATCATCGAAGTACACCACATTAATTTTCATGAAAATCCTTAAAGATATGATTCATTAATCTCGTGAAAGTGCTAGGTGCATTAGTTAAACCAAAAGGCATATCTAACCACTCATAAAGCCCATATTTGGTCTTAAAAGCAGTTTTCCATTCATCTCCGAATTCATTCGAATCGGATAGCAACCACTTTTTAGATCAAAATTAGAAATGATTTTGGATCCATGTAATTGATCAAACATTTCGTCAATACGAGGAACAGAACGGCGATATGTGACGACCCGACTAGTCGTCTCATGAGTTACCGCTCTGTTTCCCCATTTCTGCTTCATTATGTTTCGTTATCCATGTTTTATGTGATTGAGTTGAGTAGTTGGCTTTCGGAGTGGATTTGGTAAGAAATGAGACACTTAGTCTCTTTTAAGAAGGTTTAAGTTGGAAAAGTCAACCAGATGTTGACTTATGAGTTAAAGGGCTGGGATGTGAGTTCTGATGATTCGGTTAGCTTCGGGAGGTGATTTATGACTTAGGAGTGTGAGCGGAATTGGTTTTGGAGGTCCGGTGTAGAATTAGGCTTGAATTGGTGGAGTTAGTATTTTGGCGATTTTCGGTTGTTTGGCGAGATTTTTATCCGAGGTCGGAATGGAATTCCGAGAGTTGCTGTAGCTTCGTTATGTCATTTGGGATGTGTGTGAAAAATTTCATGTCATTCGGACGTGGTTGGTTGGGTTTTGATCAAAAGAGTAATTTAGAAGATTATGAAATTCTTAGGCTTGAATCTGACACGAATTTGGTGTTGTGATGTTGTTTTGAGCGTTCCGAAGGTTGAAACAAGTTTTAATGATGCTATGGGATATGTTGGCATATTTGGTTGAGGTCTCAGTGGCCTCGGGTGATTTTTGGGTGGTTAAACGGACTATTTCATCTTTGGAAAAATTGCAGATTTTTTTTAGCTTCAGCTGTGCACCAGAAAATTTCCGGTGCGAGTAGTCCAGTTTGGAAGCTCATATCTTGTAATCTATAAGGAATCAGAATAATTGCAAAACATGAAAGTTGTAGATCTTGTATTCTAGTTTCGAGAAAGTTAAACCATTGATTATTTGGATATTCTATGAGAATGTTATGATTGATCGAATTTGGCTGGTGGAGCAATTTTGACATAGTTTTCTGTTGCATTTTAGAAGCTCATATCTCGGACTATATAAAGAGTTATATAGTGTACAACCTATCAAATGAAATCTCTTCAAGTCTAGTTTCTAAATCATCAAACCATTGATTAATTGGATATTTCCACAAGGGGTTATGAGCATTTTAACAGAAGGTGTACAGCAAGGGAAAATGGTAAGAGGATGTACAACCTTCACAGCGCAAGGTACAACTCGATGAAGCCTGGAAGAATGTTTTTAAGTCTTCTTGTCCGCGATTTTGGGTATATTTTCACCCATAGTTGCTCATTTTGGAGGTCCGATGTAGAATTAGGCTTGAATTGGTGGAGTTAGTATTTTACGATTTCCGGTTGTTAAGCGAGGTTTTGATCCGAGGATCAGAATGGAATTCCGAGAGTTGCTATAGCTTCGTATGGTGATTTCGAACTTAGGCGTATGTTCGGATTTGAAATTGGATGTCCGTAGGGCAATTCAACGCATTTTGGCGAATGTTGGAAAATGGAAGATTTTTGAAAAGTTTGACCGAGGAGTTGACTTTTTGATATCGGGGTCGGAATCCAAATCTGAAAATCTTTATAGGTTCGTTATGTCATTTATGACTTGTGTGCAAAATTTGAGGTCAATCGGACTCGATTTGATAGGTTTCGGCATCGAATATAGGAGTTGGAATTTATTAGTTTCATTAGGCTTGAATTGGGATATCATTCGTGTTTTTAGCGTTGTTGGATGTGATTTGAGGCCTCGACTAAGTCCGTAATATGTTTTAGGACTTGTTGGTATATCCGGACGGGGTCCCGAATGACTCGGATGCATTTCAGAGAAGTTTCGGACCATTTCTATCCATTTTTAACTGCTGGAGCAGTGTAAATTGCAGAAAATATCTGCTGCACAGGACCGAATTTGGAAACTTATATCTCGAAATATATAAGGAATTATGAGATGATCAAAACATGAAAGTTGTAGCCCTTTGAATCTAGTTTACAGAAATATAAACCAGTTATCATTTGGACATTTGTATCAAAAGTTACGATAGATTAACCAAAGCCTGGTACTGCTGTTGTTTTCCAGGTAGTATGCATAGCAGAAATTTTTGCTGCACAAGACCGACTTTGGAAGCTTATATCTCGCAATATATGAGGAATTATGAGATTATCAAAACATAAAAGTTGTAGCCCTCTGAATCTAGTTTCCAAAAGATAAACCATTTATCATTTGGACATTTGTACAGAAAGTTATGATTGATTTACCGAAGGCTAGTACTGCAATTTTCTTCCTGGAAATAGGAGCCAAGTCGCATTTCACACATGCGACTTGCGTAGACAGAATATTTTTAAGCCTTCTTGTCCGTGATTTTGGGTATATTTTCACCCATAGCTGCTCATTTTTGGATGTTCTTGAAGGAAATTAACGAGGGATTCAAGGAGAATCGATTGGAGGTAAGAATTTCGGACCTAAAACTCGTTTACATTGTGAAATCCACCTAGAAAATCATTGAAGTCTTGCTAAAAATGGAAGAAATAGGGCTTGGAATTTTTAAAATCTAATTGGGTATTTGGTAGGACCATTTGGGGTCAGATTTGAGAACTTTTGATATGTATGAACTCGTTGGGAGATACGGAACCCATTGATGTGAATTTCTGAGCTTCGAGAAGAGGGCCCGGGGCTCAGTTTTTGTTAATTTTG